>MPNW01001170.1:9367-25552 GCA_011800805.1 Hirudo medicinalis
ATACGGTAAATGCCAAACCTGTCCTCAGGAAGATGAGACTGTCCAGCATTTCCTAATGGAATGTCCGGCCCAATCAAGCCTGAGAAGAGCAATAAGGGACAAAATAAATCCACTGGAGTTGAGTTCCGTGCTTAGCAATACTGCTAGTGTGGAGCTAATATACCAGTGGATTTATAAAAACCGCCGAAATCTGATTTGACCATCTATCACATTATGAACGTTGTTGTTGTATTTGTTTGTTGCTTTTACCTTCTGTTGTCTTCGTTGTCCTATTCATCACGTTATGCTGAGGACATTAATAAAATAATACTACTACTACTACTTCGGTGGTGGTTATCGTGCGTTTCGAAAGTTCGTTGAAGATGTTGGCTGGTGCGTGTAGGACTTGGTTTGATACTGCTCGTCGACTCGTCGATATGGATTGGTACCGATACAATACCGGCAGGGACACCCGTCTGATCAACGGGTGCGGCTCGACCCCCGAGAGTGTCATAGGATCCAAGGGCCGAAACGCTCAAAGAAGGGGTTTCCTCTCTGATGATTCCTGCCGGAGCTCGGAAAGAGTTTCAGCTACTACCATAACAAAATAAACTAATCCCATCAAAATAAACTCCGCTCACCAAATGTTTTAAACCAAATTTTTTTCAGTGAAAATATTGAAGTAATGAAGTAAAATTAAAAAAATAATAAATGTAATGAGTTTAATTAAATAAGGGCTTCCCTAATTACACTGTTCGCGCATCACGTAGTTCATAATGATTAAATAAAATATGAAAAATGATTTTCAGCGGTTCCAAGAGTTTAAGTTCCAATTTACTTGTTTTGAGTACGGGTGTGTAGTTTGAAAATAAAGTAAGTCTAATACAAATTAAATTGGTAATTCCTAGAGGTTGTACATTAATTAAGTCAACAAATGCAGGGTAATTTTTGATCTCCTCCCTTCCCCTTGTCAACAACCGTCAAACTTTTTCAAACCCCCCTCTTTTGTTGACATAATTTATGGACGGCCCCCAAGATTTAAAATAAAATTAAGCTTTAAGTGTTAAAACATTTTTAATTTTATTTAGGAACTTTAGGCACCACAAATTAAGTTATATTCATTTTACTTACAATTTGTTTTATTTATGTATTTATGAAATAAAAAATTTACTTTCAATCATTTGATGAGAGGAGTTTACTTTGATGAGAATAGTTTATTTTATATTTATAACGGCAGATGGGGTTTCATCCCTCTAAGAGTCCGTTGTGTTTCATAAGCCAGTATTGAAGTAAGATGATAACTTTATTGAAATTGACTTGAACTGCAAAAAGGTTAATAACTAAAATTATAAATGCACATAAATTCAACAAATAAGAATTTTGAAGCTCAGAGACCTATATTAAAAAATGACAAAACAAAGTTGATAAATTATCAGAACCGAATAGCTAAATTTTGAAGAAAAATTAAGGCACAATTCAAAGGCATCAGTGGTTGATTACCAGCCATAAAATTACAGACTTCTTACAATTATAACGAAAATTAAAATGAAAATTTTCATGAAGCTCCTTTATGAATAACAAAAAAATTAATTACTAAAAAATGAGTCTATCAATGTTTTAAAATACCCTGTTTAAACAAACACATGCTTGGTTGTGGCATTATGATTACCCTGTAATGGTTTAAATGGTAATAAAGTTAAATATATACAATAGTCTATGTAAGAAACAAATAATAAAACAAGTTTTATGGCAGTTAAGATATTTTTAAGGTCCACTCCAATCATATTTTTCCTGGTGAATCATTTTCAAAGGCTTTGAACAAATGAGAATGATGTGAATAAAAATTGTGAGGTAGTGGGTGGTGAAATCGAGAGTAAAAATCATTGTGCTCATATAGAGAAGAGTGGATTTGGCCGACAGATGAAGAAATCAAGTCAGAATTGCCAAAAATAGTAGAAGAAACTGGAAATTGTGTTATTCTTAGAACATCTCGCAGTGGTTCTAATGATTCTCTTTGCAAAGAGGATGACCCATCTTCTTTTTCTTGTGCAGTGCCTGGCATGCTTTGCTGCGAAGGGCAACTGTAATATTGGCCATAACTGATGCTTCGGTCAGTGTTTTTTTCAATTTTAGAGGATGAAGGTGAATCGGGTTCAAGTTTTGCTTCTGATGTTGCATCCAAAAATTCACCGGATCTTTCAGGAGACTTAATGAGTCTAAATTTATGATAAATCAAGTAACTATAAAATGTATTAACCATAAAAATGAATTTTTCAAAAAGTTGTAATTGCAATTTTTTTAGCCAAAATATTTCAAATCCCCAACCCTGGTGGTGAATCCTTGCTTTCAGCAGCTCTATCTCTCTGTCTTCGATTTTTAAACCAATTGCTGACTTGTGTTGTTGTCAGACCCGTTGATTCAGCCAATTCTCTTTTTTCCCTTGGAGATGGGTATGGATTGTGAGCATACCAATCCCTCAACAAATTTCTAGACTTTTCTTTAAAACAATAACTCGTTTCTTCTCCATCCCAAATTGTTCTCGGCAGAGGAAATTTACGCCTGATGCGGTACTTTCCAACAGCACCCAACGGACGTCCTCTGAGCTTTGAAAGCATTAAAGTTGAATCAGTACACACATGCACCAGATTAAAGGTTCTTAACAATTTTTTGAGGCGAGAATTTTATTAGCAGAGATATTTAATTGGTTGGGCAGTTACTTAAGGCACTGGAAAGATTGACTAAACACATGATCCTGCATATTTTTTCAGTAAGCAATACTTGTACAAATTTAAGGCACAAACTAACAAAGATTTTTGAAATATAGAAAAGGTCTTATTTTTGTATTTATTAAATAATGATTCTGTTAATTTTATGATTACAAGTTTACATCAAACATTACACATGTGTTTCAAAATAAGTCACCTTCTCAGCTTCAGCATAATGGCCCTTGAGCCATAACATTTGCATTTTGGCATGTGAATGTGGAGAAAACTGGTGAGACTCCAAAATACGATACAACTCTTTGTAGTTGCCCCTGTGGAAGCATACCAAGGCTTTTGCTTTCAAAACACTTTCACATTTCTGAAGTCGATCACATGCTGGGAGAGACCAAAGAAACCTGTATTTAAAATTTTTGTAAATTTGCTTCATAAGGTTAAATATCTAAATTTTTCAATAACAAATTTTAAAATTAATGAAAATGCTTATTGAATTTTCATGTTTTATATGTATAAAGGTATTTATTTATTTATTTCTAATTACTTAAGCTTCCAAAAGTCATTTAAAAAAGTGTCATTTAAAGCGCAACTGAGATTTTTATTCGTATGACTTTACCTTGCCAAGCGGTCGACGTTTCCACCACTTTGAAGAACTTCACAAACGCAGGCAACTTGTTCTTGCGTGAAGCCAAAGGAATGAAACGTTGAACTCTCATTGCAAGGAATTGCAGTGATACGTTCAGTCTTCTTTCTGTTGCAAATTCTGGATGAATCTTCGTCGTCAGCTTCTAGATGACGTTCCAAATGAGGATAAACAAACGACGTGCCGATAGAGCTTGAACAAGGAAAAGAGACGTTGGAGTCCTCCGTGAAATTGGGGCGAGGAGGCAAACTGACGGCAGCTTTGGAAATAAAAGGGTGGAATATTATATTTCTTAAACTATTCTAAAATATATTAAGATAGTCCAATATGTGTAATGGTCATCGTTTCCAATTATATCATACTTTTTTCCAAATGTAGAAAAGAATAATTACCTGACAATTCCTTTACTTTTTTTTTTAACTTCATAACATCATATTCTTAAACCTCCCATCACATAAAACTAGGTCCTAAGTCACAAACTCCCAGATCCACTAAATCTGCGACGTATTTTAGGGACGAACACTCAACATATAGAGTATTAATATCAGGAAACAAATATAAACGGAGTAAATGTAATAAAAATGGTTTATTGATTAATCGAAGTACATTCTGAGACTTGCTTATTATTCTTATTTTCCTCGATAATTTGCAGCACACGCTTCAAGAAACCAAGAGGGTAACGTGAGGAGGCCTGATGGTTTGAGATGTTTATTTTCATAACTAAATCCATTCCCCGAATAACGTCTGACAGTGTTTGTTGTTGTTTTAGTCGTGGACATTCGCTTCCTAATACATTTTAGGCTGAAACTCTTCATTGTGCTCATTATTCCTTATATGAACTAATTCCTTTTAAGAACCTTGGAGAGATTGCGAATATAATTATACAAGAACTGAACATTTCACTATATAAGCATGATTGAAGTTAGCGTATGTACGTCTTAAGGCGATAGCAGACTCATCGAGAAGAAAGCCGTTCATCAGGAGCAGACAGCTTGATGAAAGACAGGCTGAAAATGAAAGCTGGGAAAAGTTCATCGAGTGTGAAGAGTGGGAGGTGGAGAAAACTTGCAATTGATAAAAATTACTGAAAACTCTGAAAATATAAAATGTGGTATGTCTTACTTTTGCATATATATATCCATTCATGCACACGTCAATAAAATTATAAACGGGTTTAAAAGGAACATATACAAATTGAGACGTTAATGTATCTATAAACATACGTAAAAAGATTCGAATTTAAATAGGTTCGGTCAACGTAAATTTGTTTTAAAGTAAAGCTGTATTTGTTGTTATATCTAATGTAATTCATTGCCATACCATCACCAAATCCAACAAAATTAAGTAGTTTGATTTGAAAAAAATGTATGCAAGTGATGAAAAGAGTCTTTTTCCTAGAATTGTTATCTATTGATAACAATTATCAACTATTTGTTGAACGTATTATTATTGACCTTAGTTGCTATAACAACACTTTTTAAGAATCAAACAGATAATTTAATATCTACTTATAGTACTTTAGTTAAGCCACTAGCAGCATTGTAACACAACTTTATGTGGATCCTTGGTAGGACCGTGCCTCATCAAAAAAATTTAATATTATTTCTTCATCGCTTGGCCGCTGAAGACTCGCAAAAATCGAGAAAGTAGCTATGATTTTTATTATCTTTGTTTAAGATGATTTCCAGTTTCGCTTATGAAACATCCCGTTTTTGATTTGACGAATCACAAAACAATTAAACGAGTTTGGTGAGTTAAAGCAAATATAAGCAGTGTCTATATAAGAACTCCAATTCAATACTCTTACAGATTAATAGGCATAGCACTTGCAACAATTTATTATCTAACCGTTGAAATGCTACAAATAAATTAAAGCTTTTGACAGATAATGTAAACATTGGCGAGGCTGCATTCAGTTAATTAAAAGTTACTGCCAGTTGTGAATCTAGTTTAAATCTAACCGTAATATGGAAAGTAAGGAGGTCCGCTTGCTGAGTGAGAGTGTAGAAAGGACGCTGAGGATGGGTGAGGTGAACCAAACCCCCGGGGCACCAAACCGCTGGACATCCTTGGGCATCCAACAAATCTTCACAGTCATTCAACTACCGCATTCAAAATGAATTTACTTATTAGATGTTTACATAACTCCAAGGCAAAAGTAAAAAGCTTCAGGTTGCAATCAGTAGATCATTTGATGTTCTGCCCTTCTCCAGATGATGATAATCAACTTAGTAACAAATACTAAACGCTTCTTAACAACGAGCTGATAAAGTTTAAAGAACTCGTTGCAACCTCACATCAGAGCCTTTTATATTAACGCTTTGGATAGATTTTCCATTCTCCCTCTCACTCTCCATCTTCATCTCCATAAGATTCCACACCTTGAGAAACATGCAAGATTTATAATATTTACTTCAACTTCTAAAACTCTGCATAAATAATTTTAACTGATTTTCAATTAGTTTACTGAACGAATGTGTTTTGTGAAATGTTTAGCAAGCTGCATTTCGACGAATGATTTGAAGACCTGTCAATCACTTTGCTTCGACTCCGCCCAGTCGTAGCAGAATTACATCGACAAAAGAGAATTCTCGAAGTGAAGAATCTAAAGTATACCACAACGTAACTGACAATTCTTCAAAACTTCAATTACTTCAACTGTCACTTAAGGTAAACTATTAGTGTCGGGAGGAAAACAAACCTAATGCACGCTTCGAGATGTTCACTTCGAATAAATCAACAAATGAGTTTTAATGCTTTGTCTCTGACAATTTTGCCCAAGTCAAATGGATGAAAGTCATGAACAACCAACGCGTTTCTCAAGCCAGAACAACATAAACTGTGCAGCTCGACAGCAAACCGACAGACGCATTCCACTCGTCAAAACATGATTGACAGGGTTAGTCGGTGCTTTGTTTGAAACTATCGAGAGAATCTCTAAATGCCGTCATGTCTTTCCCTTGTATTTTTCAGAGTAGATTTTGAAAAAATTTCTGGAGGACTGGGTGCATCTGACTTGTACCAAAATATCCCAGGAATTCTTTTTCAAGATTTTAGAATTCCAGTTGTTTCGATACGCTTAATTTCTTACGTTGTACCAAACAAATTTCGTGACGCCATGAAGTAAAATTTTTAGACATTTCCAGAATAATAATGAAAATTTACTTTTCCTTCTTGAAAATTGAAATCACACCAACTGGAAACACCATTATATATAATTACTATAATCTGCAAAAGAAAAAGTAAGGCGTTGAAGTTGTGAATAGTACCAGAATGAAAATATAAATTATTTACACTTCTCGTGTTGAAAACACATCCAGATCATAACAAATGTACGCAGATGTTTATCATAAAGCATAAATAAAATGTAATTACTGGAGCTGTCGATAGGACACGCCGTTCTTGTTTCGCAAATTGATACTTATATATCTACACACTCATACAAATATATGCACACATAAATGTTAGAACGATAGAAAAGCGGTCGAAAACGAGTTAATGTATAAGAACATATTCGTGCTCAATGAATTGAAAATCTTGTTTCATTGTATTATGAGTTGAGCTGGCAAAATGGGCAATTGAAAGTTATCATCGGAAGAATATTCTCGGAAGATTCAAAAATACTAACAATATAAACCGACTCAATTGTCAGTGTTATACATTTTCAGAATAAAAAAATACATTACATACCGATATTTAAATTTAGAAGCAGATAAATCTAATGCAGGATTAATCAAATTATGTGACCGAAATAAATGTCAACATTCGTCAATACAAATTTAAGAGAATTATCAATGACATCTCTATGGGTAATAAATAGATCCAGAATCTGATTAGTCAAGTTCATAAATGAACTTTTTAATTCACGGAAATTAGCTATTGCCGCCAGTTTTGACTGGCGATTGCCTGAGCTCCGCGTCTTACGAAATACCTAGCCTATTGTATGAAATGTTATATTAACGAAATAAATCCCATGTCTGAAAATTTTATTTTCAAAATATTTTAGTATTTCAATAATTAAAATTGTTTAAAAAAACTTTCGAATTCATTTTATTTTTACATGTTAGGTTATTCTATGCTTTCTTTCTAAAGCTAGAAGCTGGTAGTGCATAAACAAGTATGCCGAAACGCAGGATTTCAGTAAGTTTAGAGATAAATAAACCCACCAAATTCATGTTTTGGATTCGATTACTTTTTAAAATATTTGGTTTGTTCAAGTATTCAAATCACGACGCTGCCATCCTTAGTTGTCAAGCATTTAATACGATATTGCCAAAAGTACTTGATGTAATCCAGCTTAAAAATTACTTGCACGCTGTAGTTGTCTAAGTACGCTGAGGAAGAAGTTGCCGGTTCTCCATTGGAAGCTTCTGAAGAATCTGATGATAGCTGCGGAAGTGTTGACGCAGGAGACAAATCCAACGTAATAACAAGGAGGACAACGAGGCGCAACGGTTCGTTGATATAACATTGATCACGAGGTTTACATATGTAAATGCGAAATAAATGTTTGAGAAATACACTTGATCAAAGACTTGTACGACCACTTCAGCATCAGCTCAAGCAATTCCCGTTGCCAAGATGATGTTGTGTGCTACTAGGTATAGGAAAAAATTTAAATAAAACACAATATTTGTTATGGAAGTATTTTTAAATGCAGCATTTTGACAAAATACTTATATTAACATATATTTTTGCTTTGGATTTTATTTTATTAGGATTAGGGAATGAAGATAATTTTACAAGCAGCCCTGCTAAGTTCAGGAAGATGACATTAAAAGACGAAGTGATAGCACCAAGTGGTGATGAAAGGAGTACAATCCAAGGAATTACAAGGTCTAATGGAGGAAGATCATCTTTGAGGGGAAAAAGAGGAAGGAAGAATGTGAATGTGAATGGCATTGAATTGAAGTCATCAGGTGCTGATGGCATGGAGGAGCTACATAATGAAAGGAGAGCAGCTAGAGTTGTGGCAGAAGATAGCCTAAAATATTTGTCTGATAATATGCTCAGGTGTCCACTGCCAGGGTGTGATTCAAGAGGTATGTTTAATGAATAGACTTTCTAACAATTTTTATTATTGCAACTAATTGGATAAATAATGTAAGGGTTTCCAAACTATTCCATGAGCTATCTTGAATGTCCATGGACACTTAATAAACATTAAGTGATCATTCCTATTGGGCATCCATCAGCAGAAATTCTCCCTTAGGATGCAACTTTCTGGTTATTACTTCAGTCTTTAGTTGGTTTATTTTAAATCAAGGATTGGAAGCATGCATTTGCTTGTATTTTCATTTTATTTTATTATTTGATGTTCATTTAAAAAAAATTTTTGATAAGTGTTACACCAGGGAACAAAATTTACATGAGATTACAATCATTATGTTCATTTTGCCAATTTTGAAAGCGATAGACATTACCTTCATGGTTAATTTTTAGGCCATATCACAGGCAGACATGATACCCACAGAACTCTTAGTGCATGTCCTCTCTACCACAACATGACAGTTGATGAGTGCAAGGTTCGCACTCTTATTTTTTATTTTGGTAATTTCTCTTAAGTTGCAACTGCAACTTTCAATTGGTAAAATTATTACCAGGCAAAATTAATGGGAAGAGATATAATGGCTGATAAAAAGAAATATGTCGATGACAGAAGAGATTTGAGGACCAAGGTATAATGAATATTCAAAAATAATGAATATTATTAAATGAGTTAATAAATATTAATTTAATACTTTAATCTGTAATCATAATTCTCCATCCTCAATTAATGCTTAGTCTTTATATTAAACTTTTCTTAACCTTCTTTTAATGTTTCCATTGAGCTTGAAATGTTTTCAATTGGACTGTTAATTTCTAGATTTGATCTTCAATATTCTTCTTTGAAATGGTGCCCAAAAACAATGATCATGTGAAAATGCTTCAGGTTTTGACTTTGGAGCAAAAAGAATTGAAAAAGAAGATAATAGAAGAACGATCGAAGAAGTCAGAAATGGTGCAAGACTTAAGGGATAAGCACATTGGGCACAGGGAGCAGTTTGATCTCTCAAGGGAGCCTCTGCTTAATGGTATCACATCTGACTTTGACTAAAACTTTTCAGAGATGCACAAGTTCAAGCATGTGAAGAATTGGTGGGTTATTGAATGTTGTTGGGAGATGTTTGGATGATTATTAGCTTCTTATTTCAGAGCTATGAGCTAATGACTCATTATCAACTTAGTGACAAGCAAGAATACAGGATCAAAAAACTTGAGATGGGAAAGTATGAGATGGAAACATGGTATGCCTCGCCTTACCCTGAAGAATATTCTCGTCTTCCCAAGATTTATGTTTGCGAATACTGCCTCAAGTATATGAAAACATCTGTCATCACTAGAAGACATGCAGTTTGTTTCAAATTTAATACCTTCAATTTCTGACATCTTGTCAACATAGTAATTGATTGACCTTTTGCTCAATGATATTACAATGTGTAACCTTAATGAAGATGATCTCTAAATTCATAGGCCAAGTGTGTGTGGAGGCATCCTCCTGGTGATGAAATTTATAGAAAAGGGAATATTTCTATTTTTGAAGTCGATGGGAAGAAGAATAAGGTTTGAGTAGATTTGATTGTAGTTTTAGTTTTGAGGTTTCTGAATTGTTAAATAATTTGTCATTACTCAACTTTGATTTGTTTAAGTTTTTTGTTCAATCTCTTTGCTTAAAGATGGCATCTTCATATTATTATGAGCATTAAATGATTGTTCCTTTAATCAAAAAATATATTTGCTTATTTTTCTTAGTAGCTATATTCTTATATATTAACTATATATTTAATGAGTCAACTCATTCAAATCATCTTATTAATTTTTGTTTCTTTACAGATTTATTGCCAGAATCTTTGCCTTTTGGCAAAGTTATTTCTTGATCACAAGACATTGTATTATGATGTGGAACCATTTTTATTTTATATCATGACTGAGGTGGATCACCATGGATGTCACATGGTTGGATATTTTTCCAAGGTTAGAAATTGATTTAATTTGTTAGTTCCTTTTTTAAATGCAAGTGTTTTCACAGGAGAAACAATCATTCTTAAACTATAATGTCAGCTGCATACTCACCATGCCAGCCTACATGAGGAAAGGATATGGCAAGATGCTCATTGATTTCAGTAAGTTTCTGAGTAATTTGTTCACAACACTTTTGGAATAAGTTTTGGTATTTTAATGACATCTCATATTTTAAGTCTGCTCTTAACAATATTGTGCTCAGCACTTAATGTAAAGAAAATCAGTTTGTCATTGGGATATTTAAATTTGTGTGAGATTGAGTAGTTTCATGAGCTTGATATATCTAATTAGTTGTGGATCTGTTTAAAATTATCACTTATGTTGATTATATCAGGTTATCTCTTGAGTAGGATGGAGGGAAAAGTTGGCTCACCTGAACGACCCTTGTCTGACCTTGGTCTCATTAGTTACAGGAGCTATTGGAAAGAT
Organism: Hirudo medicinalis; assembly: GCA_011800805.1. Lineage (NCBI taxonomy): Eukaryota > Metazoa > Annelida > Clitellata > Hirudinida > Hirudinidae > Hirudo > Hirudo medicinalis. The sequence goes on from MPNW01001170.1 coordinate 20,198, forward strand.
GTGTTGCTGAACTATTTAAATAACTGCAAGGAAAGGGAAATTTGCATTAAAGGTTGTTATTTTGTTATTTCTACTTTATTACTTATTGACTTTAAGCTAACTTCAGACCTAAGCATGGAAACAGCAATCAATGCAAATGACATTGTGAGCACTTTGCAAGCCCTTGGTATGCTAAAATACTGGAAGGGTAAACATCTTATTCTTAAGAAGCAGGTAATTATTATTTCAAAATTTTTGTCACTTGCGTTGGATGTGCACTCGATTATAATTGCTTTATTTTATTTTACATTATCATGCTATAAACAGGATTTCATAGATGAACACATGAAAAGAAAAAGTTTGAAGAAATTGGACCTAAATCAAGTGATTGATCCCTCATGTCTGAAATGGACTCCTCATGTAAATATGCAGTGAATGTAAGGCTTGTTGAGAGAGCAATGTTGTTCGTTGGGATGACAATATCTTTTTACTTATTCAAGAATTTCAATTTTGTAATCCTTGTTATTCTTTCAACTCCGAAAATTTAGAAATTTGTTTAAAAAGTTTTATGAATTAAAAATTTTGTTGTCCAAGTTTTTTAAGTGATGGCACAATGGCCATTTAATTTTGTTGATTTATAAAGCATTTTCAGATGACTAATTGTTATTGCTACAGCATGTTATGCTCATCTATCTTCTCAAACTAAAGGGTAAAGTGTTGGGGTGAGCGAAAAAAGCCAAATATATCAGGCGACCGCTTGGGATCTTCGAGATCCAATAATGTGCACTCGCGCTCACCCTTTCTACTAAGCAATGAAGAAATAAACACTTCAGACCTTAGGTATCATAACGTTTTATCGTTCGGGAAAATTCTACCTTTAACTCTCAAATGTTCTACTAAATCGCTTCTTCTGAGGAGGTCCTTGAAGCCACACTTCTATTTTTAAGGCCTCTGGAGTTGGTGTTGGAGTTCATGCAACGCTTTTTGTGCAATTGTCTTCATGCGCGTGAATAACTTGTTGTAACTTGCTTATTGCTTGTAACGTAAGATTATGTGGCTCGAGCACTGTTCATGTCCAAAATTGGGTTAATTTGCGATGCATCGGAAATGTGATGTTCTTTGATTATATCGTGATAGGCTTGACATCTCGGTGATTGGCAGACTTAATTTATATGTGCAGCACTAATTGAATGAGTCAAAATCTATGACATGACAGATTCGGTTGGAAATGAAATTAATCAAGATAAACTACCTCGCGAGAATGTTTACATAGTTTATCGAACTCGAGAAGTCTGTGTTTGCAGTTGATTATGTTAACATGAAAATTATCGGTTGACTAGATAAGAGTTTCAAACAACAAAATATATTTGGAGAACTTGTAGCAAATCTGTAACTTATCCTTAAATATTTGGATATTATGTCAACTTACTCGCAAAACTTTTTTAGTGTTACAGGACATGTTTACATTCATCAGATCCCTAATTATATTTTTGAAAATGTCGAAGAAAGTAACGATTGCTTACAGAGTTTGTATTCAAAAAGAATCAAAATTGACAAAGAAACAAAAGCTTGGGATGAGAACCCCTCTGTTATATCTAACAAAGTAGGAAAAATTAGCTTTTGTCGAACGATTCAATCAAATTTTATTTTTCACATTTAGATGGCTATGCTACGAAACTTGGGAGAAAAAGTGTACCCAATGTGTAGTAATAATGTAGCAAAAACCCCAATGAATTGCTTCTCATCAAGTTAGATTCACTTTGCTGTTTTTGCGTGTGCTAAACATGTGAACAAAATTAAGGCACGCTTAAATACATATTTATGAATCAGAAAGGAATGCAAAGAAAGATCAGTGTCACTTATTGATCGAGAAGAAATGCCGTCAGGCAGCAAACAAAAAAGAAAGAAATCGTGTAAGAGCGATAAACGAAGCATTTTGGTGTCTTCAAAATAAACTCCCCAAAGTGGATAATAAGAAAATTTCTAGAATGGGCACTTTGACATCAGCTGTAGAATATATTCGTTTTTTATCAATGCAGCTTTCAAGCAGTCTTATTGGACTACCTGAAGGTTTGGTGTAAACAATTTCCTTAACGGACCATTTATATTATTTTTTCTAATTGAAATCAGTAGTACAAATTTTAGAACAACGACATGAATCAAGAACACCTTATCGTCCGAATCTGGCAATAAATTATAAATGCTCCAAATACAAAGTGAAGAGTAAACTCTGGACTCCAGATTTAGCAGTTCTGAGCTAAACCCCAATTTGTTTCAAGTTTGACCTAAAGTTCAGTGCATACTGAAAAACTGAAAATACAAATAGTAAATATTAATTTTTATAATTTTACTATCAATTGCGTATTTATTATTATAAGTCGTGGAGATGCTATATTCTTTTAGCGAAGAGTCACACAACCTAGAGAAATGACCTCTAATTCTAACTATTTTTATGCGAGTTCTTTTGAGTTTTATTTATTTAGAAATAGAAGAAAAATTTAGAAAAATTCAGAAATAGAAGGCCACTAACACCGTTAGGATTACCAAATGAAAAATTTAGTGTTCTGAAGAAACGATAACAAAATATTTTTAAGTGTATTAATTGCCAACAATTTTGAAAAATTAAAGTCAATAATCAGGCATCTAAAGTGACTACAAGTTGTAGAGTTTACAATACCGTGGGGCAAAGAGTTCATAATGACTTGACTCGATTTTTATGAGTCATACGAGTTCTTATGAGTCTCATGTGATTGGACTCTGTGGGCTCAAATCGCAGCGAAATTGAATGATTTTCTGGAATGCTTTCGTGTCATTTGCTCCTGATAGTTGTTCTTAACGACGCTTCAAATGAGACCCCTTTCAAAGGTTTGAAGTACTACAACCTTCTTTCCATCTCAACATGGCAATTTGAAACCCTGACTTGTAACCTCTGTTCACTTCCCTTAAGGAATTCTTAGAATGTTTCTATAATCGATCTGACTTGCCATGCCACAATTCATATTGGAAGACTCTAATCAGGAGTCTGCTAAAAAGACTACATTGACTGCAAATTTGTCGACTAGATTTGTATCATAAATTCATAAATTGGAAAATGACAAAATCTGTCGGAAGAAATCGTTTGGAAGAATAAATGTCGGCTGATGCGTGCGGCAATGATGTGGAGTGACACACTGCATTTAATATTTTAGAAACGATAACTTTACTACATTCTTTGGCAAAAGTCTGTTGTCTGGTTTCAAAGTTATCTGGGAAAACAGAACCCAGAGTGAGTGCTATCGTGGTGTGCATTCATCAATCGAACTCATTTCCTGCGGCGTAATCTGCAAGCCATTAATGCTAGGTTGAATACCATAAAATTTATTCTTATTTTTGAGCAGAACAACATAAAATTTGTCTTTTCGATATTTAAGGACAGCTTATTGGCTCGAAACTATATGTCAACATTTGTCAACTCCCTACTGATGTTAATAATTAATTCGTTAAGATTTTTGCCAGAGAAAAACACATTTGTATCATCCGCGAATAACAAGAATGTAAGCATTGGTGAGGAATGTAAACCGTGAACAATGTAAATCGCTAATATAAATGATAAAAAGTAATGGACCAAGAATAGAACCTTGAGGAACACCACAAGTTACGTCACTAAACATTGATCTATAACCATTAAATTTTGTCAATTGTTTACGACCCGCCAAATAACTGGCAAACCAATTCAAGACACAACCTCGCAAACCGTAATAATAAAGTTTTGACAATAGTATCTGATGATTTACGGTGTCGAATGCCTTTGACAGATCAAGGAACACACCAGTGGTGAACTCACCCCGCTCCAGCGCGTCGGCGATTTTGGAATAAAGTAACAGCAGAGGCATATATGTTGAGTGATTTTTTCGAAATCCGAATTGTTGATTATTAAGAAGACAAGAAACTTTCAACTCGACGGTATACGGCCTTTTCAAAAATTTTAGAAAATATGGCAGAATTGAAATGGGTCTATAATTGCAGATAATTAAAACCACCAGATTTATGCAGAGGCCACTTTGGCCAATTTCAACTCGTCCGGTACTCTTCCCGTTGACAAAGAGCAATTGATCAGAGAGCTGAGAGGGATGGAGATAAATGGGATGAATTCACAAGCAATGCAAGGGTCAATATCATCTTCAATTCTTTAACTATTTGAATGATCTCCTCTGGTGAAACATGGAAAAAGGACATTGGGGAAAAGGACATTGGGAGAGTTCGTAAGGAATTTATGGAAGGATTGGGATGAGTGATGATCTTCGCCAAGTTTGGTCCAAGATCTGAAAAATGTTAGTTGAATTTTTCGACTATTGAAATTGTAGAGTTTAGTTCGTCTCCGTCGTCTGAGTAAATATGTCAGGAGCGTCGACTGATTTGCTCGCTCTAGACAAAATACTTTTTATGATGCTCCTAAGTGATAAGTGATAAGTGCCTTTTGAAATTCCCTGTTGTTTCTGGAATTTTGATGAGAAGTGTTGGCGAATTATGGCTTGCTTGATAGTTTTCAATCTGTTCTATAATTTGTGAATCTGATTTTATTTGCTGGAGTTGGATTCTTTAAATATGTCTTGTAGCTTTTTACTCTGCAAGATTTTAGAAGAGCGGGGGTCATCCATTCCTGTTTTTTTTTTATTCTGGATTGAGAGCCGATAGTTGCCAAAGGAAAACAATAATTACATAGATTTTGATATTTCGATAGAAAAAGTTGGTAGGCATGAGACATGTTTTGGGATTCATACTCCTCAGTCACATCAGACAATTTCTCCCCAGTCAAACATTTTTTAAATTTCAATTTTGCTAGTTCATCTTACTTTCTACGCACCTACGCTTCTACTCCACTTTTTGAATAATCTCATGGATTTTGATGTTGATCTAGAGAGGGAGGTAATCCGAAATATCGTTAAAGATTTCATTCTGGTACTATTCACAACTTCACTATTCACAATCGTTAAAGATTATCCCAGGAGAGCATTTATTGAGAGGGATGTTTGTAAAAATATTGTCTAAGAGTACCATATTATTTATTTATTATTTATTTGATTAAAGTCCGTTGCATAACTAAGATGATTTGGACTTGTTAGTTAGTGTTAGATATTGTAATGAAATAATAAGTATTAGAGTAATAACAGCTGTAAGAGGTTAAATAATAATATCATCAATAATATTAGATAGAGTAACTATTTAAATTAAATTAATCCGATTTTTGCAAATCCACCTGAAAATGAGGCCCACACTTGCTGGATTGCTGAGCATGGAACTCATCTCAGATAGATTTGTTCGGGTTCTTATTTCTTCCCTCAGGACTGACTGGGCCGGACATTCCATGAGGAAATGCCGGACATTTTCATCCTCCTG
>MPNW01001172.1:0-52049 GCA_011800805.1 Hirudo medicinalis
ACAACAACAATAATAATAATAATAATAATAATAATAACAACAACAATAATAATAATAATAATAACAACAACAAGTTGTTGTTATAATAATAATAATAATTACGAAAATATTCAACAGTGGTTTCTTACGAAGTGACATTTTTCATTGCTGACGGAAATAAAAGCCTTCTGGAAAATGATGGAATCTTCATAAAAATCTTTGGACGGCAAAGTGACTCTGGGATGAGGAGGCTGAGATGTTGCAGGAAGCGAGGAGCATCTGATGATGATCAAGATGGAGTCGTTCGCATTCAAAATTATTTATTAGCATATTTGTTCGTTTATTCTTTTCAAACATTAACAGCATGCATCTTAAATGAAATCTTATATGATAGAGTTTTTTACATATAAATAATAATAATAATAATAATAATAATAATAATAATAATAACTACAATAACAATAATAATAATAATAATGAGAATAATAATAATATAAGTCATATAACAATAATAATAATAATAATGAGAATAATAATAATATAAGTCATAATAATAATATAAGTCATAATAATAACTCTGGACAAAAAAGAATAATAAAACAAATAATTACTTGAATAATAATTTGAATAATTAACATTTTTGACATATATATTTAAATATCCCATTTGAATTTCAGTGAGTTGACGAATCAACACCTATTTTTGATAATCCAGGTAACATTCGTCGTACCACACGTGGTCGACCTGCTGGAAGTGGTGAAAATTGGAGTGTATTTGGAAAAGGAAGGAGATGTTTTTGTAGGAAGAGTGGAGCTGGCAAAACCTGGTGATGACGTGAAATATGTTGCCAGGTGCGAGTGGTGGGTCATTGAGTGCATTTTTTTAATGCAACATTTCAAGTTATAATTAAAAAGTTTAAAAATCAAATTAAACATTGCATTAATTTGCAATGACAAGTATTTAATATAAATTGTTTTTGTTACCATTAACAATTATTATTTTATTCATTTTGTTAATAAATAAAAAATGAAATAAATGAAACACAATTCATTCAAAATAACACTTAACATTTTTTTTATCCACGATTAATCATATTTATAATTTAGTAAATTATAAATAATCATACTTACAATTTTATTTTTTTATCATTTATTATTAGTTACTTAGAATTTTACAGAATAATTAAAATTAATAATTACAATAATTACAGTCGACTCCACGAACCAGTTCACAGAAAGGAGTACTGCTTTCCACTTGTCAAGGAAGTAATCTTTGGAAATTCAGAAGTGGTTGAAGATGATCAGATGGATGGAGAGGGTTGTCAGAATTATAAAATTAATGTATATTAATAATTAATAATAATTAATATTAATAAATAATTATATTATGATACGGCGTAATTAAAAGGGTTTCACTTCACTAATAAGACTTTAATAAGTCTAATAACTAATAAGTCTTTATTCATACAATAATTGTGATGATTTCAAAATATTAACTTTAAAATAAATTTCTGACCGACAATTTATTATCTAATTTCTGATTAATTATGAATAATAATACAAATAAATAAGTAATTTAATTAATTAATAAATGCATGAAAATATAGCAAGACAAGAGAGACATAATCTTCATTGACCTCCCATATAACATGATTCTCCAGGGTGGTCTTTATTCTTGTTCTTCTCAAACCTAACGAACTTCTCTATGGAGACTGGGAATGAATTGGAGGCTATTTCGTCTACTTTTAAACGTGCTGACCTTTATTGCAACGATCAATCACTCTTCCCGCTCAAACTCGAAGGCGTGAAATCCGTCTGCCTCCCAACGTGGTCACGTGGACCAATTGCAAAGTTCAAAGTGCATTTCGTGTTTTAAGTTTTTAATTTCTTGAAAGAAAATATCAATATTTAGTTATCAATAATAACGATTGTAATTTTGGATTCATTAGTTGTTGTCATGTTTAGTCTAATTGACATGATAATATCATTATTACTTACATTACTTACATTATTATTTATATTATTATTATTATTATTATTATTATTATTATAACATTATTATTTATATTATAATTTATTATATATTACATTATTATTTACATTATTGTCATTATTATTTATATTATTGTTATTATTATTATTATTTATTTTATAAAAATGTTAAAGTAGCAATAATATTTTATTAATCGATTATTTTTTATTTTGCAGTTAATCGGAGAAGAATTCAAAACAGAATTCTTCAAAATTAGAATCGGATTTGAAGAAATTTCGAAAACCACTTTAGACCATCTCTCGCTAGATAAGGTGTTTGAGACATGGTTGTAATTTATTTGTCTTTGTAATTTGTAAAATCAATTATTAACAATATTGTTTCATAAATAGAATATTATCTTTAGAACAATAATTGAACTATTGAAATATTTGAATTATTTGAAACAATAGACTTATAAAATATATTTTAATATTTAATCTATTAATATAATAATATTAATTCATTATAATATTAATTAATATAATAATATTATTTCAATAGTTATTGAAATAACTATTGAAATATTTGAATTATTTGAAACAATAGACTTATAAAATATATTTTAATATTTAATCCTATTTAACGTAAAAATTCTAAACAATTGCATCCTAAAAGACAATTTTGAGACATCCCTCTGGTGGTCTTTCGTACGAATTTTCGAGCAACAACACCAATACCACCACCAACATTAACAACATCAACAACATCAGCAACATCAACAACAACTCCACCAACATCATCATCAACAACAACATCAGCAACACCTACCTTTCCATCTCCATGAAGGATGGTTGGATTGAACTACCATCCAAGTCCCATGGTTCATCATTCCATGTGAATGAATCCAGCCTCATTGAACTCCAATCATGCGTGACAACTCCAGGTAAGCTGGAAAAATATACTAGAATGAAAGTGGTTTCGGTTGACGGAAATGATTGTGATTATGATTATGGAATGTACCTGGCTGAAAGTGATTTTAAACAAATTTATAATTTAATTCAAGTTCGTCATATTTAATTGCTTACATTATTAATTTCTGAATAATAATTAATCACGTTATTATTGTAATTATTAAAATTTTTTATTAAAAAATGATAAAACTCTTACTTTCTTCACACATTTCGTGTCACAAACCTCAATTCTCCAGTGCTGGAGTACCTGGTCACAATAAGAACCGATGTGACAAAGAACAACTTCACACCTGGATTAGATCAGGTATTCTTCGTCGAAATCCACGGAGACAATGGAAACACTGGAGTCAGGAAACTCTTTCCAGATAATTCTGATTTTTCGGTGGATTTAAAATTACTTAGTTATTAATTATTTATTACATAATTCGTATAATTATTTACATTGATTGTTTTCATTTAGATGTTTACATTGTCTTACGGAGTTGTAAGGCGAGTAATTTACTAAACTTCCATGAAATAACAAAGAAATTAAAAACAAATATGTCTTAAGCCTTACAAGAAGTTAAATGTAAATAATAATAAGTAAATAGGCGCTAAATAACTCATGTTGCGCCAACAAAGTCCTGTCTCTTTTCTTTAGCGCAGTCATGCGCCAAGACAAAACCTTAACATGAGCTTAATGCAAGCCGTATGTGGTCTTTCCTCTGCATGCCATACAAACATTCGCATCAACACATCATCTGAGCTTGTTAATGAACTCCATCCATCTCCAGGTGATGGCATTCCAGCTCCACGCCGTTGACTTGTCAACTCTCAGGAGGATCTCAGTCGGCCACTTCAGTGGAAAAGAAGTCGTTGATGCTACTGTTGTCGATGCTGCTGGATCCGAACGTTGTTGCTGTTGTTTCCTTGTTGATGTTGTTGTAACTTGGTTGATTCCCGCTGGAAATACGATGAACAGTCTCCATTTCAATCACGAAGGGTTGGAGTTTACAGTCTGCAATGTTGAGATTGTTAAATAAAATATTATTGATTTGAAACGTTTTCATTATATTTATAATTATAAATAAGTCAATTTGTATAGCGCCATAAGCGTACACATCAGGGGCGCTTAGACCATTCATGTAGCGCCTTTTCCCAGAGGCGCTGTATGGTGCTGCAAGCTGGATTGCGAACACGACACGTAACGTCTGCTATTTTTACCGCCGCTCGCAGGAACGCAAATCCTCTGAGTCAAGTTGCTATCCACATAGATGTTATACTTTCATTGCTTCAATAAAAAACATTGGCATAATATTTTATTCATATTTATCTGTAAATTATTTATGAGACGATACTCGTAAATTTCGTTGCAATTTCGTTTATTTGATGTAATTCATTAATTAATTATTTATCGATTATATATTTATTTGTTAATTAATTTTTATTAGTTATTTTAAAAATCATTAGTGATTGTTTTATTAAATAGTTGTTAATATTTTAATAATTAATTAAACTCTCTCAGATGGATCGGAGCTTCGGAAGATGGCAACTTTTCACAACTTTTGCACGCTAATATTTCTGAAATTCAACCTGTTCATGCTTTCAACCCAGCAGTTTCAACAGGTGTTCTTATTATTATTATTATCATTATTATTATTATTATTATTATTATTATTATTGTTGTTGTTGTTGTTGTTGTTGTTATTATTATTACTGTTATTATTATTCTGATGGTAATTATTATTATTATTATTATTGTTGTTGTTGTTATTTTTATTATTATCATTATTTCTGTAATTTAAATTTCTAAAATCCTCAGCGAGAGAATGGAAGGGCACGATAAGAACCGGAAAGTTCTACGATGACGAAGACGACGACGACGACGATGACGACAACAAAAACAACAACAATAACAACAACAGCAGCATTCTGTACATAGACGAGTACCCCAAAAGACCAGCCGATTACAAGCAGCTTCCCATATACAAGTCCTACCCTGACCCCTTGAAAGGGGATTTGTTGATGTTGTTGTATGACCTCGATGGACGCACTGAACTGATGGAGATGGAAGTGACGTCAGAGAGGCCGCTGGAGTTTGAGCCAGATGAGGAGATTGAATTCAAGGTGGGTGCGGAAGTTATTTCTTTGATGGAATGCACATGCTATTGCTTTTTTTTTATAATATTATTATTATTATTATTATTATCACCACCGTTATAATTATTTTTATTATTATTATTAGTAGTAGTAGTATCGTTAATATTGTTATTATTATTATTATTATTATTATTACCATTATTATTTTTATTATTTTTATCATCATCATCATCATCGTCGTCGTCATCATCATCATCATCATCATCATCATCATCATCATCATCATCATCACTGTTATTGTTGTTGTTTTGTATCGTTGCTAATATTTTTATGTTAATTACAATTACCTTAATGTCGATTATAATTATTACAAATTACTACTACGGCTTCATGTTACCGTTCTGCTAAGTTTAAAAGACTTTAAAAATTAAAGACACCTTTGTTTTGTCAAGGTCTTAGTCACCAGGGACATCAATCAGCCGTACAAAATGAGAATCGGTGTCAAAGGTGAGACTCAGGAGAACTGGATCCTTGGAAATGTAGGTCGATGGAAATTAAAAATGAAACTAGGTCAAGTCGAGGGTTGAGCTTCAACCTCTTGACCTATCAACTTTCGTTTCTAAGGTCGCTATCGAAGACCCGACCAATGGCAACGTGTATAAGTTTGAGTTCGAAGAGAGATTGGTCAAGGACGACTATCTGGATGGATGGGTTGAGGCTTCCTTGTCGGAGTTCGAGGGAAGTGGAAGTTCAGAAGAGTGCATGAAGGCCCGCATTCCTCGTGAGATGAATTGTTGTCCATTTAATTAAATTGGTGAATTGTTGTTAAATAATTATTAATAACAGTTAATTAAATAACTGAGGATGTGTTGTAGAGGTTGTTTTGTGTAATGTAATGTTATGTAATGTAATAGAGTTGTAATGTGTCCGTTCATATTTTAAATGGATTATTTAGTAAACGAGAATATAAGTGAATGTTTTTTGGCTGTTGATGAGTTGGTAAGTGAATGAGTGGGAGACAGTCACACGAAAGTTACATGCAATGTTCAACCCTCATTCGAAAACATTTGAATTATTTTAAAAATCATAAATAATTGATAAATAATTGATACATTGGATCATCTCAACGAAATAAATGTAAGTGAACAGTTGTAATTAACCAAAGTACAATATTGTATTACATTAAATACATGTAATCCCCAGTAATCCTCTACAATGTCTTCATCTACACGGGACTGAGGGATGTGACATCGTGTGACCTACAAGTGTCCCTCAACCTGATTGGCCAGCAGGGAGACACCGGTATGAGAAGGCTGAGCATACCTGTGCGTCGATCAATGGACCACCCTTTGTTTCGAACAGGAGAGGTACTTTTACCTGCTTTTGTTAGCATTTTTTGTGTAAATATATTTTGAATATTTCATTTCTTTTGTATTTTTTTTTAGCGATTTTCAACAATTGTAGATTGGATCATTTATTTTAAAATATTATTTTAATAACTTCAAATTAACTTTAGTCGATAGTTATTAGCTAAACGTTTACATTTTAGGTCGACCATTTCCAAATAGAGGCAGTCGACCTGATTAATATTCATGAGATTTCCATCCATGCTCGTTGTAATGAGCGATGTGATTGGACGATAAACAGGGTCATTATAAACTGGGACGATCCAGGTGGCCACAAGGAATGCGAAATGTTTCTCAACAGGTTCAATCAACGTGATTAGCTTGATGATGATTTGGTGGCACTAATAAATTTGCTAATTAGTAAACATGTATTATGCTAATATATGCTAAACACTGAATAAATGATTAGATTACGCCAATCGTAATTTATTTACATAGCGCCATAAGCGAAGCATCAGAGGCGCTTTTTTTTTTTATAACCATTTATATAGCGCCGCTTCCCAAGGTTTCTCCCTGGCGGTTCAGTCTGGGTTTCGAACACGACACGTAAGGTCTACTACTTTTTATCGTTGCATGCAGGGGTTCTGACATGTAACCCTCTGAGCTAACCTGTACTGCAAAGAATCGAGTAAATGTTTGTAAATATGTTAAATTATGAACTTATACCAACAGGGGTCATCAAGTTCAATTGAAACATGTTTTTACTTAAACCGAATGAGCGCATTTAATTAGTAAACATTGAATTTTTTAAGTGATTAATCACGTCATTAAGTCATTCCCAGCCTCTTGAAATTTGAAGAGAACGACGAGTACCTGGAAAAGTCATTCGAACTGAAAAATTACAAACCAGGTGTTCCATAATTACCTCTAATCATTCAAACTCATTAGGATGAATGATTTTTAAGCCGATTTGAATGATCAGAACGTTGTTGTTGTTGTAGTTGTTGTTAGTAGCAATGTTAAGCAAGGAGGACATATTAATTCCAAACCTCCAACAGATTCCTGGAAATTACACCTGCATTACAAGAGAACGCGAAACGGAGGAGGAAAAACTCCCGATGATGAGAACTTCCATCCCTTGAAGGAAATAAAGCTGGTCGTCTACGGAGACAAAGGATGGTCGAAAGAAATGAGACTTTCTGCTTTGGTTGATCATTTGGACGGACGCTCGAGAGTGGAGTATCAGGTAGTATCAGGGAGTATCAGGTAGTATCAGGGAGTATCAGGGAGTATCAGGGAGTATCAGGGAGTATCAGGTCACTCGTTTGAGAACAGAAACATTTCATTGTTTTTGTTTTGTCGTTGTTTTAATAAATATTATTTTGTTTGGAATAAGTACATTTGAACATTTATAATTAGTTTTATGTTAATTCTCCAGGAAATACTTTTTTTTATATTTCTTTTATTTAATTGCTAATAAATAATAATTGCTGAATTTATTCAACACTGATTTTATTCTCGAAAGAACATTCGTCAAAATTCATAATTCGTATTAATTAACCATTTATTTATTTAGAAATGTATTTGAATATTTAGTTTGAAAACACCTTCCATTCAAGCCTGGGCAGCTTCTACAAAGTGAGAATTGGGATTCCAGAAGAAATTTCAGGTCCAACGAAGCATGAAATCGGAAAAGTAATGCTTCAAACTTTAACATTTATTACTAATAAGTTTTAAATCATTAATATATTTTTAACCATTAATATATTTTTAACCATTAATATATTTTAATATTAATATTATTATTAATCATTAATATATTTTAATGATTAAAATATTTTAATCATTAATACATTTTAATCATTAAAAAACTTTCAATGANTTTTAACCATTAATATATTTTTAACCATTAATATATTTTAATCATTAATATATTGTTAATCATTAATATATTTTAATGATTAAAATATTTTAATCATTAATACATTTTAATCATTAAAAAACTTTCAATGAATCCATTTAAATCTTAATTTCACTTTTATCAATTTGTCAATATTTTCCGAAGATTTTCCTGCAAAATGAAAGTCAGCAGACGACTTTCGCTTTCGAAATGAACGGATGCGTTGAGAAAAACAACTTTAACGATGGCTGGAAAGAAGCACCTGTTGCACCGTTTGTTGGAAACACCGTAGGGGATCTTGAGACCTCCCACGTGGAAGCGTGTCTTATGGGGACATGCCAAGGTTTTATTTTGCTGCCTCTTCATTTATTTTCATTTTCGGCCACAATGTTTTTATAATGACATTGTAATTAATAATTTTGAATAACAACATAACGACTAATATCGAATTTTTAATAAGACGTTTAATTAGTGTTTTAAAAATAATAAAAAATTATGTCATTCCATCAATAGTGTTATTGCTTAACAACTATTACTATTACTTAACAAGTTCTGACCTACGGAGTTCAAGTGCAAACCGGAAGTGCTCCAAGTTCATCCACCGATGACGTCATCTTCGTGGAAATTTTTGGAACGAGAGGAAGTTCTGGGCGCAGGAAACTCATGGAAAACCTGAGTGGAAATTCCAAGAATTTCGTCAGAGGGCAGGTGGTTTTAATAATGAGTAACTGATCACACTCAGAGAACCAATAAATATTATTATTTTTATTATTATTAATGTTAACATCACTATTGTTAGTGTTATTATTCTTATTATTAACATGAATAATCAATTACATGACCAATAAATTCGTTAACTTATTAACTAATTAATAATAAATATTATTATTTTTATTATAATTAATGTTAACATCACTATTGTTAGTATTATTATTCTTATTATTAACATGAATAATCAATTACATGACCAATAAATTCGTTAACTTAATAACTAATTCTCAACCAATCACGTCATCAATCATTTTAGTTGGACGTCTTCCTTCTCGAGGCAGTGGACCTCCAACGCGTGGAAAGAATCCACCTCGGACGGATGAACCTTGGCAACGGTGGATGGATGGTCGACTTAGTCACGGTTGTTGTCCTTAGCAACGACACCGTGACGAACTACAAGTTCAACTGCTCGTGGTACGCGACCGAGCATAATTACATATTTATTTTAAAATTATTTTCATATTTATACGAACAAGCGATGCAATGCAGTACGTAGATAACAACAATATTCTGAAAGTCTTTTAAATATTTATTTTGAATTCACAATGTCTCAAAAATACTCGTCTCAATTTCGATCAAGTTGGATCTCAAAAGAGGATCCGGTGAAAGAAATCTTCCTGACGAACTTTGAAGCGACGAAGGAAGAGAATCCGACTTAGACGAGCAGACGTCCTACCACCACTGCCATCATCAAATAATTGACAACAATTATTATTTAATTAATACGCAATTTAATAATAATAACAATAATAATAATAACAGTAACAATAATAATTGCTGACTTAATAAGATTATGATACTACGATAATAAGTAATTTCATTAATTACTTATAATTACGAATAATATTTGCCAAATTAATGAGATTACGATGTTATGTTAAAAAGAAAGTTAATTAATTATTAATTAATTGAAATGGTAATTGTAATTAATTAATTATTAATTAAAATTATAATTATAACTAATTATTAATTAATTAATTAAAATGATAATTGCAATTAATTAATTATTAATTAATTAAAAACATCCGCAACGAAAAACTCACGAAAATTCGTGAAAATATGTGCATGAAAGTCGGACAAGATTCAAATCCATGGGTAAAAAAATTTTTAGTGACACTGGAATCAACATTTGCAAGGACATTAAAACCTTTGAGTAATTAAACAATATTAATGATTCAAATCAATTGTAATAATAAATTTTTTAATTCAAATGATTAGTCACATGTTCAAACATATTATTGCATCTTTTACAATATTTTCAAGACTGCCCTCAATCCTTTTGAAGGGGATTGCATCAGGAGCACTGATGTTTTTGAAAAATAATAGAAACCAAACAAAATAATAAAATCAATTTGATTTATTCTCAATAAATAATTATTACTCAATTTGTAAAGAAAAAAAAGAGATACAATCTGTGTTGAATGTTAAAAAATCCAGCCGAGATAAGTCGAATAGGGGTACTGTCTCTGCAGGGAGCTCCACTGCACCACGAATTGGTCAGCAATGTAATAAAGTATTTTGCCCGACAGAGAAATGGACGTCACCCGGCAGATGCTTCTACGAAAATTATTTTTGGGGCCCTCAAGAAAAATATCCTGGACAGGAATGCCACCAGACATATCGGGACGCAGGTACCGGGGCCATTGCACAGGATCAGTTCCGGCCTGGACCAAATGTAGACTTTGAAGGCATCGAGGGTGGCAAGAGAGGTCGTGGCTAGGGAAGTAACCCACAGCTGGTGTACATTTCTGCTTCTACGAACTTTGCAGACCGTGTAAGCGTTCGCCCGTGCAACGGATTCCATGTCGATGATTTTTTGCTCGCTCAGCTGGTCGTTGTTGGCGACCAAGTAGATTCTTGGAGTGTAATTGTCGGGCAGGTTTTGCACCAGCTTCATCATTTCAGCGGAGTGTCCACCTAAATGTATAAATCGAACAAAAAAAATTATGAAAATTGTACTGTCTTTGACTGCATTAAAAATTATCAAAACATTTTTATAATACACCAAAGAACTAAAAACAAAAAAAAATATATCAAAGAACTTAGTACATTTAATCAAATTAAATAAAAACAAATAAATACTAAAATATAAATACAAACTTAAATAGAAATTAAATAAAAATTCAAATAGAAATTCAAAACAACAAATTAGCAAAGCAAATTGTTTCAGCAGGCAAGCAAACCCTTTTTGGGCTTTCTATACAACTGGAATACATATACTAATAGTATATATACAGTTTCTTAGTAATATTTAGAAAACCTGATAGTTTGATAACAAAGCATGAAATGTTTAAAAATTTATCAAATACTTCCATTTGAAAGAAAACCCACCTGATCCCATGACTATCATGGTTTTTATTTGCTTATTGTACAATTCACATTTTCCGGGACACTTCTTAGTAACCCGTTTTCGTCGTATCATGCCTAATACGTAAAGCAAACGAGTAAATAGCAGTGTGGCCAAAGTGGTAACCACATTGGAAGTTGTCAGAAATTCCTCGTACTCCATCTGCTTTTGTTTTTGTTGTGATGACGACACAGACGAATTTAAAAGTGCATCTTCAAAACATTTTAGAAACAGCGGAAAGTTTAATTTTTAGATTTTAAAAGCTTGATATTGGAACTCTGTGGGTAAATGTTATTTGGAATTTTAAATTATTAAAAATGTGCACATTGAACAATAACTGAAATCTCGAAGGAGTAACGTCCCAACGCATCACAAGCGATTTCGCGATCCAACAAGCCTCAAAAAAACACCTTCATTGGAATTAGTTTATTGGAAGACTACAAACACTTCACAATCTGCTGCATACAAATGAATCAAAAATACTAGAAAAATTCGTTCCAGAATAGTGAGCAAGAATGACATTGCAGTAAGAAATTAGTGCATAGTTAGGGCCTGAAAAAATTGCAAAACTTTAGGAATGTTTTTCAGCCTCGATTAAGCCTCAGGGTTTCTGTTACCCAAAAGAGGTTCGGTCTCGCTGGGTTCATCATCTGGCTGCTGGATCGATCCATTACTGGCTTCAAAAGTCTTGATCGACTCCTTCTGAGATTTGCTCAAGTTCAGAACCTTGTTCTACAAATTATTTGGTGTTTTTTGGTTTAGTGGATTGTCAGAAGCAGCAACATTGACAGTAACACTTTTATAATTATGAATGAAATCAATATCGTGGCTAATTCAAAAATTATTCAAGCTATTTTTTAAAATAACCTGAACAATGTAGCGAAAATCACATAATTTAATTACAATTTAATATACTTTGTAATACTATAATAAACATTTAAACAAAGTTTAATTATAATGCAAAATATTCCACAATTCTGAAACTGTAAAACAGTGACAAACAGAATATTAGAAAAAAAAAATCAAAAGAAAACCTACCCTTGTCCTGTCAAAGATGTTGAGCAGGGAAGCAGTGACGATGCAGAGGATGTTGTTGCCGAGCAGGAAGAGCATTACGTACTTCCATCTGTCCAGAGTGGCCTCACTTTTACAGAAGAAAATACGATTGATGTGAGTCATATTTAACCATAATTACTAACTACACATAATTAAGTATTTATTAAATAAATATTAAATATTAAATATTTAACCATAATTACTGACTATATATAATTAAGTATTTATTAAATAAATATTAAATATTAAATATTTAACCATAATTACTGACTACACATAATTAAGTATATTTATACTGAGTACATAGTTGACTGGTTATTACTCATTGTAATTTTAGGATAGCATGATACAACAACAACAACAACAACAACAACAACAACAACTCTAACAAAACATCGAATCCAATTTGATGACGATGTTAAAACTCACTGGCTCTGTTCTCCAGGTCCCAAAATAGCCCCGACGCACAGGTTGGAAATTCCAATTCCAATCATCTGCAGGGAGGTGGTGAGACCCATGGCCGTGCCGATGGCCGACTGCTTGATGACCAGGGGAATGGACGGCCACATGCTTGCCTGGTGATGAAGTGAGATAAAATTTTCCCAAATTAGGAACGAGTAATTGTAGTGAATGATTAATTAAAATGCCAATTAATAACAATTAACAAATGATAACTAATAATTGATATTTAACAACAAAACTGATTTTTAACTCTAGAGAAGTCTGTAATTGTAATATCACAACATGTTTGCATGATGAATGCAGGATGACATTGCCACTCACAGCTGCAACTGAGTACGTGAAACCAAGCCAGAGGGTGAATATGAGCGGGTAGAGGTGGGTTAGGGCGAGGAGACCAAACACCGGGGTGGTGAGAACGGCACAGGCCAGGGAGAGATATCCTCTTTTGCCTATGTAGTCCTTTGGAGAGTTCAAAGTTCTTAAGCTCATTAGATTTTAATAACCTGTGATTATTAAGAATGGCGAATTTTGCGAATAATCAAATGATAAAAATAACAATTTCTGTTTTGTAAATTCTAATTTATAAATGTATTTTTTTGCAAGGATGTCAGTGTGAATTGCTAATTATCCATCAAGTGACAAATTAAGAAACCCAATGAAATCAATACCGAGAAATTAACTTAACGAAGCAACCCATTAACTCTTTGTTGAGCAGGTTAACTGATTAAATATAATAGAGAGATAAATTGTAATAAAAAAGATTGAAGTAAACAATAGACTTAATCCAATTACAGTCACAAAGTCATTGGTTAAACGTAAACGAATCGTCGCTTAATCAAATTACCTGTACCACCTAATCACTTATCACCTAACGAAAGGAACTCACAATGAGGAAACCAAGTCCAGGTGATAGAACCATGGACAGATAGTACACGGCTCCTGCCATGTAGGCTGCCTGGTCCTGGGGAAATCCGTACTTGTCGTGGATGAACTTGCTGAAAAGATTAATATTTAATATTTAATTAATATTATTTCTGTTATTATTATTATTGTTGTTATTATTAATATTATCACTATTATTAATATTGTCACTATTATTATTATTATTATTATTGTTGTTGTTGTTGTTGTTATTTTATTTTATTTATTTATTAAACATCAAATTGAAGAGTCCTTGGGACCACTAACACAAGTCTGTACAATTTACACACAAAAAGAACAACACAAGGTCCGAATGTCAGGATAATCAGGTATATGTTAAGAAACTATTAAAGTCAAAGTCGCATATTAGCTCATTAAAACGAGAAATTGTATTTGAGTTCATGACTTCATTTGGCAGTGCATTCCATGGTTCATTATTACTATTATTAATATTGTCACTTATTATTACTATTAATAATATTGTCACTATTATTATTACTGTTACTATTATTAATATTGTCATTAATAACATTAATAATAATATTATTTCTATTATTATTATTTTTATTTTTATTATTATTGTGGAGCAAAATTTGATAGAACAAAGTTAACAATTCTTATGATCATATTAAATGTGACAAAAAGGCATGGTAATTATCCATCATTAAGTGACCCTGATGCTTAAAATCTCCTTTTTGTTGAGATAAGTATTTAAATGTATTTCTTATCACATGAATTTTATAATTAGTTGGATTGTCTTTTTGTTAATAAAATAACCACAATGATTACCAAATAAAGAATAATAATCATACATTAAATACAGAATAATAAATCATTATTATATTACTTATTACATTATTAACATTTAAACATAATTACAATATCATTATAATATAATAATTATAAAATAAAATAATTTCAATTATTTGATGGATTCATGAATATTGCGTTACACAAGTAAAAACAATCACGAGGCTAGCCAATAGAACAGATCCCTTAACTTATTTGCATTCTCACGAGAGCCTAATTTCAAATTCTCGGCAAATTTGTCGGCAAAAATTAACCTGGCGTCGGCGACGAAGGGAAATACCCCGTTGTAGAAGAACATGATCGTGAAGGCAATCAGCCAGTACAGAATGTTGAAGTCCTTGATGTCCGTGAACCTCTGCGAGCAGGTCAAAAATTGGACTACCGTCAATAAACTTACTGCAATCGCCATGACATCAATTCTACAACTGCTTCTAATCATTGCTTAAGGAAAACATTTTGCATTCAAATGAGAATTAATTATTTGTAAATAACTGACTGTCAACATTCGATTTGTTAAAATGTCGGTTTTTAAGTTTATTTCGATGCCAGTGATTTTTAAAAAGATCCTCACAAGTTTCTTGGAGTTCTCGCTGCCGACTTGATCCAAGCCAAGCTGCTTCAGTCCAACTTTGTCCAAAATTCCCACAGTGATGGCAGCCAAGAACCCAGTGCCACAAAGGATGGCACCTGTTTTTGCATGACAAATAAAATAATTAAAAACCTAATTAGCTAAAATGTCTCTAAATAAGTCTCATTATTCTTCTTTTTACTTCGATATTAATAGGAATGAATAATTACGATCAATAATATTGCAATTGAAGTTATAAATGAAATGTAATCTGACAACAAGGTGAAATTACCTCCCCACAATGTCCACTGGATTCCAAATCGATCTGCAAAATGAACGGTGACCAGGAAGTTCAAAACACTCCCGAGCCTCGAAAATGCCAAAGTGGCTCCAAAAGCCATGGCCAGTTCCTTGTCCTTGAACCAGAAGGCTGACAACCTGCTCTGAACGACTGTTGAGTAGAATCGAATTTGAGTTTTGTAATAATGTAACATCGACATGAAAAGTGAAGTTATGACTTAATAAGTCAATTATCTTTCAGATTCTTTCAGATAATGTTATTCTTTTAAAAGTCATTAACATAACAAAAACGTTTTTTAAATCCATCAATCAAATGCAGAAATAAAAAAAATTAACATCACAACTGAGATTTCAAGCAATGTTTAAGTCTTATTTGCATAAGTTTTAAAAACTTTATTTCTCATTAAAATTTTACTGACTGGTCAGGGATCCGTTACCAGCTCCAAACAAAAGTCTTCCGAGAAGCATGATCGGCAACATGGCCGACGTTCCCTTCAAAAGTGTTCCGGCAGCAAACAGAATCGAACCAAGAACGGTCAGGGATGAAAATGCGAACGCTCCAACTGAAATGTGCAATGGTATGATCCAGTGATGGCTTTTTTGTAATTAACTGGGAAATTGGTTATTCTCTCAGGAATTCAGTTTAATGATTTTTAAGTAATATATATTTTCATGCCTTAAAATGATTTCAATGGATCACTATAGTGCCTGTAAATCCTGATATTTGTGCACTTAAAATTTGTGCTTAAATAAATGAATAAATTTGAATCCAGTTTTTCTTACCTTGGTTCCCCACTTTGTCGATGAAGAATCCAGCACCAATCACAATCACAGCATTCCTTTCCAAAAATATTGAAGGCATTAACTTTTTGAGCATCGAAAGCAAATAATGGAACTCACGTCCATGCGTAAACAGCATAAAGCAGATTGTAATTTGCTGGACTCATGTCCAGGCATTCATGGTGGGTGCCATCTCCAGTTTGATTTACTTGTGATGAGTTACACTGATCAAGATGAAACACAAATTATGAAACAAATGCAAGCTCTGAATAAATCACACTTCAATAAATCCTACTTGGAATCTTTCCTGCAAGACACTTGGCATATCAAAACAGAAATACGAGCCAAAGGTAAGAAGGCAGTTGAGTATAAGAATGACAAACCTGAAAACAGCTGCAAGAAAAAGATCTCCATTAATGTTTGTATCTGAATAACTTTAAATGGGATGGTATCTAACGTTTAGAAGCATGTAGGACTGCCATTTAGACGAGTCAAAAATCTCGAATGAATTCTAAACTTTACTGGCCACAGGCAAGTGAAAGAACATGTGACTTTTTATTTGACTAACGGCAGAGGAACCTCCCACAAGTAAAATCGAATTTATACCCAAAATAACTTAATTTTAATTATTCGAGCATCTTCAAAACGCGTTCCAAAATAACCATCGCCATTAAGACCTGTTACATTAAAGTTCTCAAACAATCGTATTATTCGAACGAACATCTGTTCACGGACTTAACTTTTTTTATATATTAAAGTTCATCTGTCATAAAAAATTTCATTAAACATTACTTTACTATGATTTATAATATCTTTTGCTGAATTTAACATTTGTTTGGCAAACTTTAAAAGGAGAGCGGACAAATCAAACATTTACCAGACAACAAACTCTTAAAGTAATCAATTGCCGTTGTTTGTAAAAATTTAAAGACATTTTATTAAATTAAAGGTTATGGTGATGTGTCTGAGTTCGCTTGGAAAAGGATATTAAAAGGTTAAACGTTGAATTACTACAAATATTCAAAAAAAAAAAGAAGCTCGTGAGTTCATGTCTATTTGGCATTTATTTATAACAATATAAGACATAGCACGATTTGCGATTAAATTATCAAGTATTATAATAACTTAATATTTAAAGCAAATTGTGCGCAAAGACATTAGGCTGGTTTCCATGACAACAAACACCCGCTTGTTGTTGTAAGAAAGTCACAAAGAATTGCCGGCGATGGTAGTTATGCTTTGAAACTCATCTTTGCATTGTATTTTAATTTTATGAAACTTTAAAATAATTTTCTAGTCAGGCAAAAAGCCTAAGAAGAAACCTGGCAAGAACAAAGTCTTCTCTGTCATAGATGGAATATCTACAGAGGACATGTCGAAGGAACAAGTTTGTTCTATCTGATATTTAAAAATATTTCTGATTATTAATAATTTTTAAAATTATCTGATTTAAGCTGGAAGAGCACGTCAAAAGGCTTTTGGAAGAGCTGGAAAAAGAGCGCAAAGAAAGAAATTATTTCCAATTGGAAAGGGATCAGATTAATGCTTATTATGAAATCACTAAAACGCAATTGGAGCAGAAAAATTCAGAACTACGCAACAAGGAGCGAGAACTGGAGGAGAGTGTAGAGAAGCATGATACAGAATTAAAGGCAACTTTGATTTATGTTCTTTGCGATTTTTGTAATTAAAAAAAAAAACTAATAATTCCCGTATTTTCATGGTTAGTACATTCTCGATCTAGGTGTACAAGCAAAAAGTGAAACACCTTCTCTATGAGCATCAGAACAACATGTCTGAGTTGAAAGCCAAGAACATGATAGCCCTGAAACTTGCCTCAGATGAGCACAATGACGACGAGAAGGAGTTGTGGAAGCAGAAACAAGCTCTGCTGGTCGTAAACAACGAGCGGCAAATGCAACATGAGATGGCCATGAAACAACTGGAGCTTGTAAGACGTTTAAAAATTAAAATTCACAAAATAATCTAAAATAAAATGGAAATGTTGTGAATATTTCTATGAAAATTAAATCATGGAAATAAACAAAGAAATCCTAATAACATGATAAAGTTAAAAATATTAAAAACATTAAACATTGAAGTTAGAGTGAAACAATTTGAATTTCCAAAACAGAAACACGACGAGTTCGTAACCAACCTGAGGAATCAATACCACCAGGAAGTGGAGGACCTGGAGAAGAAGTTTGAGTCTAAGGTGAAGTCCTTGAGGGAAGAATTGGATCTGAAGAGGAAGACTGAAGTCCATGCCATAGAGGAGAGGAAGAACTTGCAGTTGGATGGTCTCATCAAGAACCACGAGAAAGCCTTCAGTGACATGAAGAATTACTACAACGACATCACTGTCAACAACCTAGCTCTCATAAACACTCTCAAGGTTTGTATTCTTTTGTTTTGTTTTTAAATTCAAGTTTATATTTTGTTGTTGTTGTTGTTGTTTTGGATGCAGGTTGTTTGTGGTTAATAGATGTTGGTTACCTTGTGTTCCACAATGTAGACACATGTCTTAATGAAAGTTTTGATTGTAGCATGAACGAATACACATTTAAGTATAAATCTCCACCAGTCAATGTCACCAGTTAAAGATGAAAATTAAGTTCTGCTTAGGAAAATATTTCAAATTTGCAATAAAAGTTTCTAATAAAAAATTGTAATGAAAATAAATGAATGACCCCAAAAAATATTTGAAGGAGGAAATCGAAGAATTAAAGAAGAAGGAAGGAAGGTCAGAGGAGGAGAAAAAGAAAGTGATGTCTGAGAACAAACAACTTATGGAACCACTTCAAAAGGCCACCGAAGACCTGAGGGAACTGAAAAGGAAATTGACCAATTACGAGAAAGACAAGCTCTCATTGGCAGTGAGTGTAATTAATAATAATTGAGTAAGTAATATATTAACATTGTTATTATTATTATTATTATACATTATTACATAATAATTATATAATATATAAATAAACTAATAATCTAAAGTAATTGTTGAAGTAAGTTATTCCATCTCAAAATCTTCAGAACACAATCACGAGATTGAAGAAGACCGAAGAGCATCTGAAAAAGTCGGAGTTCAAATTCGAAGTTTTGAGGCAGAAATGCGAAAAGGCTGGATTTACTTTTCCGTATGCAAGAAAAAAAGCTGAAAAATTTTGTTGCGATAGAAATGCTTTAGTATAAAAAAAGAATACAAATTCCTCTTACAATAAATATCATTTTTACATTAAAAGAAATTAATAAATAAAACAGTTTAAATTTCCACTTCCAGATCGAGCTGGAGAGGGACGAGTTGTTGCGAAAGTTCGAGCAGGCCATTTGGACCGTGCAGCAGAAGACGAGTCTCAAGAACACCCTGCTGGAGAAGAAGTTGGAAGCCATCAACGAGTCCCTGGAGAAGAAGGAAATCCAGTTGAATGAGGTTCTTTCGGCATCCAACATCGACCCAACGACTGTCGGAGTTGTCACCAAAAAACTCGACGTAATTTTTACTTGCTTGTTTTTCCTTCTGACTGTCATTAATTAGAATGACTTGCCATTATTATTGCCATTGCAACATCACATTGCATTGTATTACATTGTATTGTGTTGTATACAATGATTCCTTAATCTTAGGATCTTCTGAGTTCCAAGAACAAGACCATTAAACTGCTTGAATTTGAGCTTGCCAAAGCATGCAAGGTAAGGACTCTTGGTGTCTTTTGACCTTCTGAGTCGGTAAGCATGGTATGATTGATTCAAAACATCCTACAGGCTCACGACGATGTTCTGAGAGTCTACACCTCGAAACTCCGACAATTTGGAGTCCCCACTGAGGAGTTGGGCTTTGAGCCATTGCAGTCGAGCGTCCTGATAAAACAACCGATCGGAAAGGGACCTGCCGGACTGGTTTCGGCTTCATCGTGAAAACGTTGCCGAAGATTTAAATTTTCAATCGATCGCTTTGAGCCGTTTTGAAACTAAATGAAGTCACATTTATATCATATTTCACAACCTTTGATTGCTTCCCATCTTATACTTCATGAGATGTGGTTTTTACCACGTTTATTGGTATTTATTACCAACTTGAAGGTATAATTCTCTGAAAGATTCTTAGAAAGATCTGCGAGTTTTTGTTCAAAATTTTATTCATAAAATGCTCTAAACACCTTAAAACAAAAAAAAAAACAAAAAAAATCTCCAAATCAGCTCGTCAGTTCCGACGTGGCGATCTTCCTGAGAAGGTTGAAGTCCAGGCCCATGTAGCTCCTCCAATACCTTCGTACCTTCGACCAGGTTTCACTCGGAAAGCAGGGGCTGTGGATGCCGTGGAATATGCGTGCGATGCTCCTCCCGGTGATCCGGTGGTCGCTCGAGTACGTGTTGATGAACCCTCGTATGTCTTGGCGCAAGGAGGCTTCCTGTGCCGGTTGGATCTTTAGAAACGAGAAATTAGTTGATTAATTTATTAATAAATAAATAGGTTGTAATGAATTGTGAGTTTCACTGCTTGACCATCAGGTCATATGTAAAGAATTTCAAAAGATTTCACTTTTAAATCTACTTTAAGATGCAATTGAAAAAACAACAACAAAACAACATAAACATAGTAACTGATAATCAGTCAGAGGATCAAATTCAATGTTTCTTTTTTATAAATCTAATGCTTCAAATTTTTTTATAATTCAAAGCCAAATGATAAAGTATTTACGTCATCGTAATGACCACCTTGTTAAGTTAGGTTGATCGATGAAAATGGCAATGAAATAAATTTATGCGTTCGAATCAATTTTCAACCTCATCAACTTGAATGAACTCTTTGCACTCTTCCGATGTTACTTCGTCGATGCCCCCCTCAAGATGGTTCTGAAGCTTCTTTCTCAGGTTGAGACTCCGATCTTTGTCCACCTCGTCTTGGCACGAGAAGCAGGATTTGTAGGAGACGCTAGGTAAGTTCAGTAAATCTCATGCTTTATCGACAATAATAACCACAATTATATATACATTAACCATGACTAATTTTCAATTGCAGTTTGTAATAAAACCCTCTTCTAAATTATAACATCTAAATAAACAATTCTAAATTATGAAATATAAAATTGCCACCCAATAAGAATGATAGATTAATTAATTAATAATAAACGATTAAAATTAATCACGTTATTAACCAAATGTCAACCTACCTTTTCAGCATGTCGTAGAACTTGTGGAGATGATAAAGTTCAGCAGACTCCTGACCTTGAACCCTCTCGAAAAGGGCGTCAACAACCGAGTCGACCTCTTCGTCCAAAAGGTCACCAGGGGCTTGGAAGTGGAAGGAGAGGTCTGTAAACTCCACCACCACTCCGCTACGTCTGCATCCATTTTGATCTGTAGGATCAACTAAGATTAATAATATATAATAATAATAATAATAATAATAATAATAATAACAACAATAATAATAATGAAAGCAACAACAGCAACAATATTAAACAATCGTGACCAATTTCGGTTAATTCATCGAGTCATCCAACTTGAGGATAACTTGAGACAAGACTTTCAAAATGTTCAAATCTTACAAGATTCAACATTAGAACAATTTATGCCCCAATAACTTATTTTATACTGAAATAACTTAATTAATACTGAAATAACTTACTTTATACTGAAGTAACTTAATTAATACTGAAATAACTTAATTAATAAGTGCTTTAAACTGATTAAAAATATTACAGTTTTAATTAACAATGAAAGTCAGTAAAACGATAAGTTTGTAATCTATCTACTTGGATCAAGAAACCAGTCACCTGAAATGAACTGCAGATCCCTGAGTTGCCTCTTGATTATGTTCGACTGGCTGCCAACCATGTCGCTCAACTCAACCACGTCAAACTCGATGGAGCGTGTAGAGGAAAGAGAAGCCAGGAGATCTTTTCGTTTGGCAAGAAGCATGCCCAGGGCAGGGCACTTTAAAAACAAAACATGCTCGAATGAGTTTCATTGAATAATGTTAGCTATATTTACCAAATAATTAAATGATATTAAAATAACTCTGGATGGATTCTGAATGAACCTGCTGTCGAACTGCCGAGCTCAAAACCAAGTTTGCATTTAATAATAATAATAATAATAATAATAATAATAACAGTAATGACAACAATAATAATAACGGTATTAATAATAATAATAATGAATAATTTCCTTTCCACACACCTTCTTGAGCAGGTCGGCAAACTCGTTCTGAGCAGAATAAAACCTGATGGAGCACCTGGAGTAGACCGGGTGCCTGTTGT
Organism: Hirudo medicinalis; assembly: GCA_011800805.1. Classification (NCBI taxonomy): domain Eukaryota; kingdom Metazoa; phylum Annelida; class Clitellata; order Hirudinida; family Hirudinidae; genus Hirudo; species Hirudo medicinalis. Next base: position 22,522 of record MPNW01001172.1, read on the forward strand.
AAATCCACTTCTGTGGGCACAACTCCAGGTAACAGAGGAGTGTCGACAACCCTGTCAAGTAAACGAGTGAGCTTAGAGAAGCATTGATTATACAATAGAAGCAGCAAATGAAACCTGAGTTAGAATTATTATTATTATTATTATTATTATTATTATTATTAACACCATCATCATCATCATTATCTCAAACTTAAAAATTCATTTGATTATCAAGCAAAACTTTAAATGCAGTGATTGTTTTCATTTTTTTTTCAACTGACATTTAAGTATTTAATGCGATTCACACATTCAAGCAATCTGTCAAATGAAGGTAACAAACCTTCTTCTTTGACATCGAGCGACTTGACAAGACCATCGATGGAGAGGGTCCTTTCGTGGCCAGGACAAATTCTTTTCCCAGGTGGCAAGTTATTTCCAGAGGCTTCTATAAATTAAAATAATAAATTCAAAATAAATGTCAAATTACTGATTCTAAATTTAATTCCTTTTTTATTAATTTTTTTAAATCATTGAAAAAGCTGAACCTTTGGATGCCTCTTCCTGAACCTGGTCTGCAAAAGATGATTCGCTCTGCAATTGGTCGATAAATAATGACCATAAAAATATATTATATAAAAATAAATATTATATATAAAATGTATTACATATTATATTAAATATAAAAATATATTATATTATACAAATAAGATTATATAAAAATAAATATTATATATAAAATGTATTACATATTATATTAAATATAAAAATATATTATACAAATAAGATTATATAAAAATATTATCAAAGACATTCATAAAAATAATAATAACACATTTAAAAGAATGTATTTACAATAATATTATTTAAAATAATATATTCCTGATAGAGTATTTAAACTATTAATTATTTACAATAATATTATTTAAAATAATATATTCCTGATAGCATATTTAAACTATTAATTATTTACAATAATATTATTTGAAATAATCTATTCCTAACAGCATATTTAAACTATCAAACATACGATGACTTCGTGGAGCAGTCTGCACCTGCATTCCTTGAAAACCTGCTGAACGAGCTTCTTGACCGTGATCCGGTCCAAGGACTTGGCATGGATGTGCCTCTTCAACTCCATCAAGTCGGAAGCCTTGAAATAGGAAAGGCCGTGAATGGGAATCGATCGATCGGGAGAAATAAGTTCGGGTCTAAAAAGGCGGTCGGTCGGGCGAGGCCTCGGGCTTACGGACGGATCCAGAAACAGGTGGCAGTGGGACTCGACTCCATCTCGTCCTGCTCTTCCTATTTCCTGGATGTAGGACTCCACCGTCCCCGGGAGGTTGAAGTGGATGATCCCTCTGACGTCACTCTTGTCCAGACCCATGCCTAGAAGTTGTGGAAGATATTTTAAATTGAATGTAGTGCATACATTTGTTATTACATTATCACAAAATATTTAACATGTTTTTGCACACATCGTGGTGAATGTTTCAATGTTAATTTATTGCAACAAAAAAATCAGTAGGAAATGATTGACATGTTCACCCAAGCAGATAATAATAACATCATTAACAACAGCAACAATAATAATAACAACATCATTGACAACAACAACAACAATAATAATAACATCATTGACAACAACAACAACAACAACAGCAGCAGCAATGATGATGATGATGATGATGATGATGATGATGATGATGATGATGATGATGATGATGATGATGATGATGATGATGATGATGATGATGATGATGATGATGATGATGATGATGATGATGATGATNCAACAACAACAACAACAACAACAACAACAACAACAACAACAACAACAACAACAACAATAATAACATCATTAACAACAACAATAATAATAACAACATCATTAACAACAACAACAACAACAATAATAATAATAACAACAACAACAATAACAACATATCTAACAAAAAACACAAATTACCACCACTTTATTTTTGCCCCTTCCCTGGTGTGGGGAGGAAGGAGGGGAGGTGGTTCAACAAAATATGTATGAACTGGAATCGATCTCATTAAATTGAAATAAATTCCACCCACCAAAGGCAACCGTGGCAACGACGACTCTCAACTTCCCCGACATGAAGTTCTTCTGGATCCTCTTCCTCTGAACTGCGGTCAGACCGGCATGGTAGCACTCGGCATCCCATTTTAGAGGCTTCTTCGGCTTAGCTGATGCATCGACGCGATTTGTTTGGTTAATAATTATTATTATTATTTATTTGGCTTAACTTGAAAAAAATCAACATTAGAATGGAAAATAAATAATTTTTATGAAAGTTAATTATCAATTAACTAAAGTATGATTATAATTATAATAATCACGACCTAAACAGTTTAAAATAATTTAATTTTCTATAAATTTTCTTTCCGTCTTCCACAAAATCACCTTTCTTCGGCTTTCTTGCTTTTCCCTTGGCCGTGCTTTTGGCACCTTCGTTACTGTCCGCATCAACGACATCAACGTCATCGTCGGGTAAGGCCTCGTTTTGCATCCTCGTCCTGATGAGGACGGCCACCCTTGACGTCTGCTCCCTCCTGGTGCAGTAGACGATTATCGACTGACACCTGGCGAACCTTTGACCTTTCAACAGGTGGATCAACATCTGTTTGGAATAGCAAAGGGCACCAGTTAAAAGCACCTGCTGTGAAAAGCTAAGCACATGTGAAGAATTTTTATCTTTAGGACTCTGTGGATTTTAGATGTTGAAATTGAACAAATTACAAATAAAATTACGATAAAAATTATCTCATTAATAAAAATAATAATTAAAAAAATAATAATAGCAATAATAATAACAATAACTGCACCATTTTAAAGGTTTTTGTTATTAATAATCTCTTTAATTTAATTTATAATTTAGTTCAAAGTCATATAATCCAACATCTTGTTTTAAACAAAAAACAAAATATCATCTCAACAACAACAACAACGACAGCAGCAACAATAAGAACCTCTTCCTTATCTTCATCTCTGCTTATGGTCACCAAGAGATTCTTGGGCACTGGGGCCTGCCTGAAGACACTGGACTCGTTCTGCTCAATTTCAAAGTGTTGGCAGATGCTGCTTATGGCGGACTTGTTGGCAGTCGCTGTCAGACCCAAGAAGCACTTGACTCCAAATCTTTCTCTTAAAACCTTTTTGAGAAGTTTTTGGTTGAAAAATAAAATCAAATAAATGAATACATTCAATCTTGAATTTGTTACTCCAAAAATCAATGTAAAAGCTCAAACAGTCTTATTGGATATTCATTTGATGCATTTATGGTTGTAAGAATTATTTATAAATTAGTTAAATTTATTACTGAAATTATTATTTACATGTATTGCTACTATTAATAATAATAATAAATAATAATAATAATAATAATAATATCTAAACTAGCAATCTGACCTTGCAGATCATGAGGTACGACGGCCTGAAGTGATGTGACCAATCGGAGAGGCAGTGGACCTCGTCGATGCACGCAAACGAAACCGGGGGAAGATTCAACCCCCTACCCTCCCCGGACAGGAAGCCCCCGACCAGCATCTCCGGACTCAGCAGCAGGAAATGGAGCTGACCCTCGGAAGCCGATTCGAGGACTTTTTGGCGCTGTTCTGGCGTCATGTTGTTGTGGATGCAAGCACCTTTCAGACAGGCTGGGAGGTCTAAAACCTGAATTGATTTTTTTTTAAAGTTATTAATTGTAAATTATATTTTCTTCTACTTTAGTTTTTTTTGTTTGATCAATAAAGATAAGTGAGAAACAAACAATCGAATAAGATGAAAAAGGAACAACGACTGTTGTGATCAAAATTTAAGATTTTCATTATTTTGTTTAACAACAGAGAACATTTATTTGAGTATAAAACATGTTTAAAAGTATTTCATTCAACTATTTGCCATGCTCCCACTCAAATGAGCAACATTTAATCGTAAACTTATTCTCTAATAGAAAAAAAAGATCTCTAATTCAACAAGAATTATTAAAACAACCTAATTAATATTTGTAATAATTACCATTAATAAATATTATTTAATCAAACAAGAAGTCCAGAGTACCTGATCCTGCATGAGGCTGACCAGTGGCGAAACAACCAGACAGATGGACTTGCTCCTCTGGGAGTACAAGAAGGCAGGCAGCTGGTAGCAGAGGGACTTTCCCGATCCGGTCGACAGGACGACCAATGTCGATTTGCCTTGGATTAAAATTTGTAAGCAATGAATGCTGAATATTTTGATTTTATAAGTTTTAAGCGATTGAAGTAGTTTGTAGTAATAAGCAGAATAATAAATAACCTAATTAATATTGGTAATAAATTAAGTTGTAATAAGCGGAATAATAAATAACTAATAATAGTTAATAATAATAATTAATAACGGTAACAATTAAGTTGTAATAAGCGGAATAATAAATAACTAATAATAATTAATAATAATAATTAATAACGGTAACAATTAAGTTGTAATAAGCGGAATAATAAATAACTAATAATAATTAATAATGATAATAATTAAGTTGTAATAAGTGGAATAATAAAGTTAGAAATCCAAATATTCACCACACAGAACATTCATGACCGCCTCTTCCTGTCCCTCTCTGAAATCGCTGAACCCAAACTTTTTCAGAGCCGCCAACACCTCTGAGGGAACTTCTACAAATTATTTAATTAATTAAAAATAAGCTTTAAAATAAATAATAAAATTGATAAATAATTTATGGAATTTAAAAATAATTATTTCAATAAATAATAAAGACAAGAAAATAAAAAATAAAAATAAAGAATAATCAATTGTGGAATTTCTTTCAAATTCACCCTTGCGTCGTAACATCTCATTTATTATTAAAATCATTAATTAACATAAATAACATCATTTAACAAAGATAACATGTTGCTGCTAATTTAAAGACAAGACAGTATTCTGTGCACTCAACCTGGCAGGGATCCGTCTGGTTCGAGTTCATACATCGGTCCAACGTGGTCTATCGACTGGAAGGGCTGATACTTCTCGTGAGTCACGTCTCCAAGGAAACTGACCTGTTCTGTATTATTATTATTATTATTATTTTACATTTAATATTATTAATTAATTATTATTAATTAATGCCTTGAGGGTCAAGGTCAGGTAATTTTGGTCGACCACAAATGTTTATTCGGGTTGGCATGGTGATGCAAAATGTACTTTTATATCCTTGCAGCTATTAAGAGATGTTAACATAATAAATTGATTGTTAAATTATATTAATAGTAAGTGGGTAATTAAAGACAATAATAATAGTAATAATAATAATAATAATAATAATAATAAACAAACCCAAAGCTTTGGAAGCACATTGTCCAACATCAATTTTCTCAAAAGCATTCTGGCTCTGATCAGACGTCTGCACGTTCTGACTGCCCATCGTCCAATCGAATTCCTTCATCTGAGAAGCTTTAAAGAACCACCAATGAGGAGTTAATGATGAGAAATAAACACTCGACCTTCTATTTGAAAACTAATTCACGAATATTCAAATTGAATATTCAAACATAAATCAAAATAAAACATTCAAAGACACCTTTGTTTTTGCAGTTCTTGGCCCAATGTCCGGACTGACCGCACTTGAAGCAGCCGCCGGAATTTCCGCTTTTGCTTCCGCCAAACTTCATCCTCAGTTTCTGTTTCCACATCTGCCTCCTCACGGAGATGGCCGAAATGCCTCCTTTCTTTTGGTATTTCTTCACTTTCATGTTCAGCTTCACGAAGTTTTCTTTTGATGATTTGCTCGAATATTCCTCCTTGGGTTTGCGCCAAGTGATGTTCATCTTGTTGGTTTTTATGTCTGCTCGAACGTCCTGTTGTTGAAGAAATACACACGATTAAAATCAAAATATCACATAAATGTATGTTTATTCTCAACAAAATTAAGCATCACCAAGGACCATTGACACAAATTTCAAGAGGTAATGAAAACGGCGAGTAAAAAAATTAAAGAAACAAGAAATAAAAAAAAATATATGCATAAATATATAAATACATATGCATGAATATATAAATACATATGCATGAATATATAAATACTTATGCATAAATATATAAATACATATGCATGAATATATAAACATACATGCGTGAATATTTGGCGATAAATTGTCACAAACCTCTGTTGACTCAACATTCCTGTCGATGATCTCCTCGGCATCCAAGCGCATCTTTTTGGCTTTGGAATCATTATCATCATTGCCTTCATTACCACCATCATCATCATCATCTCCCTTCCTTTTTCTTTTGGTTGATTTTGCCTTAGGTTTGACAATATCTTTGGCAACCACATCATCCTTCACTGGGATTTGAACTCCCGAACCCAGAGTCGGAGTGATGTCATGGGCCGCTGTGACGATGTGATGGTCTGAGTTGAGAAGTTTAGTTTCAATAGCCACATTGGTCTTGTTCGACAGAACTTCATGGTCTTGATTAATTATTTGCGCCGAATGGTTTTCATTATCTTTTGTTGGAAATTTCGTCTGCCTTGTTTCGTCGGAGACGTCCCGGGAGGTTGAATTGAGGAGGCCAGAAACGGACGGCAACGAAGTCAGAAATTCGTTCCTGATTGCAGACCTTTGCATTGCCACCAGAGGAGAATTGATCCTCTGAGAAGATGCTGTCAGACCTTTGACAAAGTATTTTAAAGCTATTAATAACTCATTACTTTGATAAAATTCTATTATTTAAACTATTTGCATGAAAGTTGTAATGAATGTTTACAATAAAAGCTGCAAAATACCATTAGGTGTATTAAACTTTAACTTTAAACTGCTCTTCCTCAACGTCTCGGGAGAAGCAAATGACACCGAATCCTTGTTTTCTTTTGAATCATTCACAGTCGATGAAGCCAGATGCGAGGACGGTGTTTTAATCTGATGAATTAAAAACAATATTTCCTTACAATAAATTAAAGTATTAAGCAGAACAAAAGTCAAGTATCAAAAATCAAAGTAAACAAATAATAAATTATCAGCATCAGTGATCAGAACTAATTATGGCTCACTTTCAAGGTACTGGAGTTGGGTGGTGCCTGACCGATGAACTTTTTAGTGATGCTCATCCTGAACTTCTCTGTCTCCTCTTCGTCCGGATTTGAAGCTTTTAAGTCCGACAAACTTTTGTTCAGTTCCTTGCCCCACACTGGAATGGTTGCTTTGGTCCTTTTGAGCTTATCATACTTCTTGTAGAGAGCTGAAGGCAGTGCCGGACAACGTATCGCAAATGTGAATTTGAATTCAATGTTTTAATGTTTGCTACTAATAGCAAAATTAAGAGGAAAGGCAGGACTCACAAATTACTTGATCGCCTGCAGATTCTATATCTTCCTAAACAACAAGAAAACAATTTTTCTGAGATTGGTTTTGTAAAAAACATTTAATTGGTTTAAGGATTGCAATTTTTCAGGTGAATATTTACTGTTTCATTACAATAATGTCTCTTTTAATTTCAGACAAATTTTACGTCATTGTTAAATAACGAATAAAATAAAGTAGTGCCCGGAGCATAGCTAGAACATTTTGATAATAAATCAGAAAGGGAAAACATTTATACTTTCAAGGGTTTTCGCCCATGATTTGTTAAGAACGCCGATTCCCATTTCTTCAATTCAGATTTAACTCCACTAAGATCATCCATTTAATAGGATTTTTAATTATTCATGCATGAAGTTAGTTTAAACTGAATTTGGCTCCAACCAAAACATAAACAAAGATACATTGTAGCGCAATGACACTTTATTAAATTTCAGTGATTAAACTTCACAATTATTTAAAGTCAAATTTTTGTTTAAAAATAATATTATGTTTTTGATAACTTTTAATCCGAGTTAAAATTTGTGTTGCTGTTGATTTAGCTTAAGCCTTGAATAGGTTTTATTTTCCTAATTGCTGTACAAAATACTTATCCGTAAAGTTTCCAAGACGCCCTTTCAAAATGACCGAATTGTTAGACACAATTTTGCAAGCCTCTCTAGGATTTTGGCCCCTTAGAATCCTCGCACAGGCCCCACCAACCGTTGAGGCACGATTAACCGGACGGAATAACGTGGGAAACTTTAAGTAATTTTGACAGCGTTTATTAACGACTCGTCTCTCTCTCTCTCTTAGAAACTTCCAAGCAAATCCAATTAATGCCAGTTTATGTCCAGCTGGGTCAAAAGGTCAAGATGCAGGGAAGTTATGTAGAGAGCCTTCAGGATAAACAAAAACATAAATCATGATTAAATAACAAAAATAAATGCACAACTATCATAAGGAGCATCAAAATCCAATCAATTCACCTTGAATGTTTGGTTGTAAGTGAATTCAACTTCATTTCCATTGGCAACCACCGTTGTGGGCCTCGCACCGACTCCAAAAACGGTGACTTTGTCCAGATGGAGCCCTTCAGTAGGTTGGTAGTTGCTGGCCCTGACGTCACTGGTCAGCTTATTCTGGAGAAACAAGAATTAAATTCAAGAAACTATTTCTACAACAAATTAAATCATGGCAATCATTAAGTGACTAATTTCACCATATTCATCAATAATAATTACTAAGATATTAAAACACTTACATCCTTCACGTGAAATTGGACCAGCGAATATTGATTTCCCTCGACAACATCTGCACAAAAATGGGCAGACATGGTAATTTATTACTAGGCGAATAAGATGTTAATAGTCAAGCAGACAGTGACGGGCATTCCCATAAGTCAATCAAAATGAATGATCACATGAAAAAGGCATCCCAGAGATGGACTACAATTTCTCACCCAGCGACTCCCCGTCGTCCAAGTACAGCTGACCTTGGGCTCCCTTCTCCTCCCTGTCCAGAGCGACGAGGAGTTTGAACAGGGTTCTTCTCCTATAAAGGAAATAATATATAATTATTAATTACCATCATTGATTGTTAATTCACAATTATAAAAATAAATATTTTTAAAGAATGGCTCCTTACAATTTAACTATTATTAAAACTAACATAATCTGTTTATAATGTAATATAATATTATTAAACTAATACTAATTATAATCTGTTAATTATAACTCCATTAAGTGGTTTCAGAAGCAATCGATAGTGATGAAATCTAAGGGGAGTAACAGTTTATCAGTTTTTCTAAACACTTATTTGTCGATTATACTCTTATTTTTCAACCATATTTGAGAGCTGCATTCCCTGCCAATCACAGCAACAACAAAAAAATTCAGTTTTCTCGAGAACTTACGCTTCGACGGTCGTCCGGGCAGAATCCTGTCTGGGGATGATGGACCCACCCCTCAGGTGGACATTGATCTTGTCCAGAGGAGCATCCAACTCGTGGTAACCTCCGTATCCATCTATAACCTTCCCCGTGAAGATGTCGTACCACAGGCTGCACGGAAAGTAACCGCGCACTTTTGTGGCACCCTAGCAATGTACGACATGCATACTTTCAATCAATTCAATCAACCGTAACGATCAATCACCGTTGAGTCAACCTGATCGAGGACAGGTGTAACGAGAAGGGAATCACCCCAAACGAACTGCTTGTCGATGCCATAGGTTTCAGCATTCTTAGGGAACCTAAATGTGCAGAAATAGAAAAGGAATGAATAAGCATTGCTTAAATATTAAAATCAACTTTTGGATCTTGGATTTCTATTATTAAGAATTAATTAATTAGAAAGTCATGTAAATTTAGTAATAATAAGTAATAATTGTTTTCAACTAACAAGAAGAACAGGGGCTTAACAACAGGTGATCCAGTAGTGTGGCTGAGGAAGAACTGATTGTAGAAGAAAGGAAGGAAGGTGTACCTCAGCTCCACCACACTCTTCATCATTTGCTGAGCTTCAGGGCTGAATGCAGCAGGATCTTGATCCTAAATAAAAATTTATTAGTTAAGTAATAACTGATAATAATTATAATAACTAATAATAACTAATTAGTTAATTAATAACTAGTAATAACACATATTTGCCAATTGAAACCTTTCAATAATATCCTGTTAACAAGCCTTTAAACTAAATATAACTCTGACTCTAAGCAAATGGCACATTACAAATTAACTTTTATTATTATTATTATTATTAATTATTATTAGTTATTATTATTAATATTGTTATTAAATATTATTACACTGTTGATATTATTAATATCATGACTACAAACTCGTGGTCAATAAAGTCAGGAAATTCCACTGACCATGCTTTTGTCGTCATTGTGATTCCTCATAAATGGATAGAAAGCTCCGAGCTGCGTCCACCTTATGCAGAGTTCTTCGGTGGTGTTGTCCCTGAAGCCACACACATCCGCTCCCACGAAGGGGATGCCAAAAAACTGGAAGGACAGCATGACTGAAGAAGTCACAAATTAAGAATAAAAATGTCGTCATTTTCAAAAAATTCACAAATCATCATGGTTGTATCATCAAGTTTTTTTGTTTAATGGCTCATCATGCATTACATCAAAAAATTTAAAGAAGCCCTGATATATAATGAATTGAGTTCCATCATAATCTTAATTGAATGTCGAATTCACTACAAGGATTTATCCCAACCAACCAGGTATCGAGTAGTACAAATCCTGCCACGAGGATTGGACATCTCCCGACCAGTGCTGCCCGAACTTTCCGGTGCCGGCAAAGGTCGACCTGGACACCACGAAGGGCCTCTTGTTGAATATCCTCTTCAGGGCACTGTCGTTAAGTAGCACCGGTCAGCATAAGTTAAATTCATTCACAATTGCATAACAGATTAGGTAATAAAGGTAATTCATATATTTGTGATAAATAACAACATGCTTGATAAGGTCATCATAACCCAGACAAGACGAGTTACACATTATTGATTAGACTCCACCAAGCGACAGAGAGATGTGTGATCCAGTGATGTGTGACTGAGTGATGTGTGACTGATGTAACAGCGTGCAATAACAAGAAAATAACACAGCTGATAATAATGTATGTTGTTATTAAGAATATTATTATTATTATTATTAATTAATATTATTATTATTAATAATATTAAATTATTATTATTAATATTATGTATTATTATTATACATTGATTATGAAATTAATTATCATTAATTATAATAATTAATTGTCATTAATTATAATAATTTATAATTTATTGCCACTAACACATCAACAACTAGATAACCTGTACGTGGTTATGGCCTCAAAATGTCCATACAAACTGTGCAGGTTGTAATGCGAGGAGAGGTATTGCTTAGCAGACGGGCAAACCGTTTTGGTTTCCAACTTTTCTCCATGGAGACCTGATTTGCAAGGTAATCAAAAATTGATTAGAAAGACTTTAATTGGAGCCAGCAAAAATAATTGTCATGAGAGTGACTCCTTATGGTTGACAAGAGTTTTGAATCTTACAACTTGGTAGACCTTCTTATTTGGAAATTGACAAGGATTACAAAAACATAATTGCTTATAATAAATTTATCTTTTGACAAGTTGAAAAACCAATTTCTTGAGCACAAAAATCATGCTGGCAAATAAATGCAAATAAAGCAAGACATCAGACTTCTCATGAACATTTTCAAAAGATTGGGTGCAGGTTGGCCGAATGGGTTACGTTCCTGCATACGGCGGTAATGGCAACAGTCGTAATGTGTCGTGTTCGAAACTCGGCCTGCACTGCCACAAGCGCCCTTGGGAAGGAGCGCTATATAAATNTGGGTTACGTTCCTGCATACGGCGGTAATGGCAACAGTCGTAATGTGTCGTGTTCGAAACTCGGCCTGCACTGCCACAAGCGCCCTTGGGAAGGAGCGCTATATAAATGGTTAAAAAGCGCCTCTGATGCTATGCATATGGCGCTATATAAATGAACTACATTTACATTTACATTTACATTTTACATTGATCTCATTAAATTCTCCCATTTAAACTTATTTTAGATCCCAAAGCAGGTCAACCTCTAACAAAACATCGGGATAAAGTGCGCACGACTTAAATCATAAAGATTTTTTTTATCTCAAATTCTTTCAAACCATGGCCTTGAGACGAGCACGACTAATTAAAAGTCTGGCACTAAGTCCAACATCTGGTTTTGAACTCAATATCGACTTACGAATGAAGGTGGGTTACGAATGCTCGCATTAAAGTTTAAAAAAGAAAAAAAAAGAGTTAAAAATAGAACTCACCAGGTAAGTAAGGTGGATTGTCAAGGTTGTTGTCTGTGCACCCAGTCAGTGAACCAGCCACAAAATTGGCAGGTTCGTTCATGTCCTTTATGAACGAACTAATTATTATTAAGTGCCACGGTTTCCTGCTTCACACGTTAAACTAATTACACCTTTTAATAATAACAATAAAAGTCCAAAAAAATGATTAAAAGCAATTTAAGAATAACTGCTCTCAAAATACAAAACCACAGCATAAAAACCTCTGACAGGTCAGAGATTATAAACAAAGAGCTGAATGTATAAATAAATTATTGTAATTAGTTTATTACGATCCAAAGGCCGTCGTAGGGGATGACATGGTGGAACCTTTGAGCATCTTCATACCACCACTGAGTTGCATTTGGGTGGGTGAAGTCAGGGAAAACCGTCACACCCGGCCATACCTTTCGAGTGGAGGGGTGGTGTCAAAATGGTGTGACTTTTATGGAGACATGTTTTTAAGAATTACTTGCTCTAATCAAATATTTACAAAAATTATTATTTACTGAAAACCAATTTTAGATCCAGCCCACTAAAAAAAAAACCTCAGTAAAAATAAAATATCAGGATTAAGTGAAGCATTAGCGATGAAATCACAGTTAAAATGAATAACATAAATCATAAATTTGGAAGAATAATTAGACATAGTTTGGATAGATATTAGTATTAATAATTCATATAATAATACTGTCAATAATGAATAAATAAATTGGTAATTAAAAATTAATCTGTTACCCTTCCTTCCAGGACATGTCCCGAGGCATCCCTGATGAAGACTTCCATCTCCAGGCCCTTGTCGTAGGTCGGATAATTCCCAGGGGACTTTGCAACTGCGGGATCCTAAAGATAACATTTGATCAGCTTAACAAACATTTTAAAAAAGAAAAATAAATAATTTGAAAAAGAAAGGGAAACAGTTGCCAGCAACTATATGTCATGAATGCTAGGTCAAAACGCATGACCCACCACGATGACGACGAACTTCTGGTCGTGGTCGTGCAGGTCGGCGGCGAATTCGGGCAAACCGTGGAACTTGTCCGTGTCATAAGTCCATATCTTCTTTTCATCCATGTAGTCGATGTCGGCCCATTGGACGTCCTAAAGGCAGACATCGGCTCGTCAATTGCATCTTCTCAAAACCAGATAAACTGTGAAACCATCCTCACGTAAGGTATCCCCAAGGCTCTGTTTCTCTCTAGAACCTGTCTCATTTTGGTTATCGTCAAGTAGTCGTAGCGGCACAGGTGGAAGCCGAGACCCCAGTACGGCAAGAAGCTGGGCAGTCCGATGCTCTGGACGTACTGCTTCACCACCTCTTCAGGGGAGGGGCCTGTGTAGATGTAAAGATCGAGGACACCGCCGATGCTTCTGAAGGTCAGAGCGGGGTCAGGTTGAACAATGACCTCTGTTGGAAGGTCAATTAATTAGGAAATAGTTACATTTCAATAAATAAATAAATAACAATGAAATTTGGTCGATTTAAAGTCAATGACAAAGTCACTGGCTAAGAAATCATCACTCACCCATGGCATTACTGTTAAGGAGGAAGACACCGTGCGAATTTCCATTGCTTTCCAGGTTGATATAAAATGGATGGGATCCATACAAATTGATGTTGTCCTGGAATGAAAGAATAATAATTAACGATTTAGAAAAATTCAAGTTTTGATTTTTGAGCGGTAAGCGACCTCCGAGTTAAAGATGAAAATAAAAAAAAACTGCAAAACAAAAATACATAAAATGGCTGACAAATGACATCAAAACTAGAATTTACAAAATCATTAATCTTAATTAAAATTCTATCTGAAAATATTAACAACTTTATCATTGTTTAAAATGTTATTAAAATAAATAAAACACTAATCAAAATCTGCAACCATAGGATATTGATCTCTTGACCAGAGGAAGTACTTGCTCCAGGAGGATGCATTGATCAGCAGGGGACCCTGATGTTCTCCGAGTCCATATACGTAAGGACTGCTGAGGCGGGTAGTTATTTGAAGAAACTGGTCGGCAAATATCAGAGGTGCAGCGTCGTTTGTGGAATCAAACCTTGGCAATGGGTAATAAGAGCAATATTTCAAGAGTTAAGAGGTATTTGTGGTAATGTGGAGCTTACAAGACTTCGCCAGTTGACTCTCTGGTTACTTTCAGACCAAATGGTGCTGACTGATGCTCAACCCTGTAGTCGGTTTCTGAAGGTTTCACTTGGGGAACTAGGGGCATTTCTAGAGGTACTTCGTATCTTTGGTTGTTAGTATCGTACAACTAAAAGTGAAAACAATGCTCTTCTCTATTTTGTCATTTATGTTCTCCAAATCAATCATTAGAATTATGAAGCAGACAAACTTAGCAACGGTTTACTTGACAACTATCAACAACACACACCTTGAAATGAAGTCTGGTTTTCGTTTCAAACCATATTTTTAGAGCCAAAGTACTGACATCATTAGGCCACGGAGAAGGTGCACTTCGGCTTAGGGTGGCCTCAAACCCATAGCTTGTCTCTTTCCACTCTATGACATTGTACGATTCGGAATTTGTCGGGAAATAGCAATAAGGCTGATTCGGCAGTCTGCCATCTTTCCAGCAGCAGTTCCTGTTCGAGCATTTGTTGACATCTGCATAAGGTTCTGGATGACAATCAAAGCGATTCTCCTGGTGCTCTATCTGACATGTCGGTCCGGACGATTCTTCGAGTCCGGACGTCCCCAGCAAAAACACAACACAAACAAAGAGCAAATACATCTTTGCCCTCAAAGTGACTTGCAAACTGTTGCAACTGCTATTATATATATACAACAATTACAGGCAAATAAATTATTCTACGCAGCAACAAGCTTCGAACGAAACGTAAGAACAGCGTTAAATCGCCCTCAAAAAGATCAAACTTCGTTAAAGTTCAGCACTCAACAGCACTCTCGTCCTTGATTGGTCTAGTGTTTTGCAACAGTTAATTACAAACCAATCAACTATGGTTAACACCAGCCTTTCTTACACAAGTTCCAGTGCAGTGTGCACAACAGTCTGTTTGGAAAGAAGAATGTCGAAACCAGATTTATGTCGGAATTAGAAGTTGTACTTAAATTCTCTTAGACCCATCAACACATTCTATTATTTTCCAACCCTCCCGTGTCTGCGTCTGCTCAATTAAGCCAAGTCGAAGTTGAAGTGCTTACGCTGTTCGGTCGATCTGATTTTTATCTACTATTTGTTTAAATCTTGTGAAATAAGATGAAGTACTGAAGAGATTAATTAAAAATCAGAATTGCTATTGAAGATGCTCCATAAGGGATTGCTTGATTTCCTTAAAACTTTCCACATTATTTCGAAAATTCCTACCAAAGGCGAAACCAGCCACTTTTGGAAGTTTGCGTTAAACAATATGGAACTAGTATATATTTAAAGCAAACTCAAAAAAACAAACTATAAGCTTTTACATGTAATTTAAATAGGATATAATTTAATAATAAATATATTAAGTTGGAGGAGGAAAGGAGCTAGGATTTTAAAATGTTTATTTATTTAAATTTACACATATTGAGTAATTACAAACATTTTAATATAAAAACCGTTGAATTGACTGTTTTAATATTTATATTTTCATTCCGACGCAACCTGGCATTCTTATTGTAGTCTACTTTTAAAAGCTGAGTTCGTCACCATAACGAGGCTGTTTGCGAGCAGGTGGTGTTACTGGCGAACAAAGATGGAGAACGCTGAAATATTGCTATACATTGCGTTAATTTTAACGTTCTTGTTGCACTTGTCCGGCATGTTAGTTTTTTTTTTATCATTTTGTATTTCTGGAAGATATTCTTGTGAATGCCAATGTCATCATAATGTTTATTATCACGTTAAGCTTTATGTATTTTTAATTGTCTAAAGTTTTTGATATACATTTTAAAAATAAATTAAAGAAAAATTTATTCTTTAAGTCTGACTGGACCTTTTAGGTCAATAAATGCTTAGTGCTTATTTATTTCCATTTGTATTTGCTTTTTTTTTTCAAAAATGAACTTGCCCTAAATGGGACAAAATTCTATTTTCGAGTGACATTTTGCAGATCACCATGTTTCAACATGTGGAAAACAAGATCAACGTCCAATGTTCCATTCTATGTTTTCATTTTGTCGGCCATGAAGTAAAAAGCAAAATGTTTGAAATTAATTTTTACCCATTATTTAAAATATCACTTTAACGTACTCAGTTGCAGTGGCATGATGTATTACAGTCTGCTAATTAAGCAGGAATCTATACTCTACTTGAATATTGCTGGTTTCTTGTTGTATGTGTTCTATATTGGCAGCTATCTCCTTTGTGCAGAAGAAAAAGTAGGTTTATCATGGAGAATTTATCAGAAATACTAATTTTGTTTACACTTTTACATAAATATATTTTGTAGTTTTTATTTATATTTACATTGTAATTACAAAAAAGTTGTTTACCAAAACCACCGGCTAAGCGAATGATTGTTCTTTCTCCTCAGCTGCCTTCATTCGTGATCCTGTCCTCCATTGTGGCCGGTCAGTTGGGCCACTTTTATTGGGTCCATTATATTCTGGAAGATGATTTCAAAGCCGATTCGATCGGCAAACTGGTGCTGACTGTGAACCTCTTGATCATTATGACAGTGGCCTGGGAAGTGGTGAGATGAAGGATAGCTCGGTTTGAGAGGGACGTTGTAAATCTCTGTTTCAACTTCTAGATTATGAACCTGGTATATAAGGATGCCAAGGGCATGCCAGTTATCATGATATTTGCCAACCTTTTGTGCATGACATCTTGGCTTCTCTACGGACTGTACCTGAACAATTTCTTCATTTACGTGAGTTGTTTCTGACAACTTTTTGAGGCAAAACCACTTTTCCTAGCTTGCATTGATTTTAATAAGCAATCAGCCTCAATCCTGAAATTAGCAGTGGTGAACTATGCCATGCTGTTTGTTTTTCCTGATTAAATTTTTTTGTGTCCTGAAGAAATTTAATAAATAATAATAATAATAATAATAATAATAATAATGTCAATACATAATAATTTTTCAGTTCCCCAACATTCCCGGTGTCTTGGTGATGATTACAAAGTTGCTCCTGTCCTTCATCTTCTGCAGGAAATCTGAGAGCCAAGTCCTTTCATAGAGATCTGCCTGAGATGTTTTTGTGCATGTAACGTTAAGCATTCTCGTGACATTTGAGACATTGTCAATGATTCCTTCATTTGAACATTCATCTGCGTACTTAGCACTTCTGTAGCATTTAGATATTTTTAATGATATTTTGCTTTGGGTTCCACAGGCACCTGAAGTAACGATCTGTCAGTTTTTTAAGCCATTTTTGTGCTTGTTTAGATTGGCCGTAATTAACCTCGATTTCACTGCACTGGTTTGTGGTCTCCCTTAAATTGTGGAGCGGTAATATTCGTGAACATAACTAAAGAAAGGATTGGCTTTTGTAAACGAAATTCGTATTTGTTAACATTGTTAGACAATATGTTAGTTGAAATTCGTCATCGTCAATATGAAATTCATCGCGATAAGAATGCTGCTGGGTGCTTTACAGCAAAATTTTTTTTTTTGGCGGGAATCCCTCCCAACCACTTGAGTGGTAAAATGGAAGTTGATTTGAACGGCCCACTGCAAAATAACGCGAACGTTTCGAGAACGACGAACTTCAAAACAATTTAAAAACTGCCATGAGTCACAAAACCATGCATTCAAACTTCGTAGCCGACAGCTATTCTTATCTCTACGCATGTTGGAACTAAGCGTTAATTAACAATTAAATAAATCAATTTAGATCAATGAATTCTGAAATAATGGCCTCTGAATCGATAATCAATCTCAACCCAATTTCAATAGGTAAAGAAAGTAGTGAATGGATGGATGGAGGAAGGAAGGAATGACTGAATGAATGGATGGGTGGATGAATTAATGGATGTGTGGATGATTGATGGATGGGTGGATGAATTAATGGATGTGTGGATGAATTAATGGATGTGTGGATGATTGATGCAGCGAAAAATTGAAGGCTGCTCACGAACCATTGGTTTCAATTGATGTCGTTATTTTTAATCACATCCAGATAATATCCTCTCACTCTCAACTCAGCATCTCTCTCGAACTCGTGAGAACACATGTGTCAGAGCTCTGAACTTCCATTGTAAAATATTCTTTGGTAACATCGATAGTGAAACTAGGACAAAAGTGTGATGGAATTCAATACTAAAAAAAAAAAAATACTAAATCATACAATACATACAAACTGTCAACAAAGGCTTGAAGAGCATAAAACCTTACCAGCAAACAAGCTACAAGGTATGAAGTCCATCAACAAAATCAATAAAAAAAAACGAACCATTTTGTCATCATCAGGAGTAACGTTATTGATCGAATTCAAAATTATTCAAAGTTCACGTTAATTTAGAAACTCATCGATCAATTAACCGTTTTAAAAGTCCGAGAGAGTAAGTATTCAAAAACTTTTGATAGTTTCTCTTTGGATTGTTAAGTAAAACATACATTGAGCATTAAGACCACTAAGGGCAGGTGAAGCTTTTTACTTGAAGTTTTACGTTCAAGTTAACTGATCTTGATCTTTTTCTTTAACTTAACTTTAAAACTCAGATTTTCCCTAGGATGCGAAAAATTTTGGGAATAATTTTGATCTCCATTTCCTTGATTGTCTTGCTGGTGATGTTCATTGTAATCAGCCAAGGATATTATTCTGAAGCAGGCTACGAGGTTTATTCGTTGCGTGATATTATTGCGGTAAGACTATCACATCACGTACACCTTAAATTTTATCATGAACAGATTGGTCAAACACCGGACCCTCTCGGCAGTCCAACCCCTCCCAATGGTGATGAATTCACAACGGCTCAGGATGCCGGTGCCTTCAAGGTGACAATATTTCCAGTGAATATGACTTAATTAACTTAAATATTAAATAATTGCCTAATTAAATAACTAAAAAGACTTACTTAAATATAACTTATATTAAGGTTTAAAAAAGTTTTATTTCTTAATTTATTACAACTTATACACATCTCGTTCAGATCTCCCCCAGTCCATTTCCACTCGATCCTGTCGAGGTGTGTCCGGTTGAACCTGACTTTCCAAATGAATAAATAAATAAATGATTCTACTTTTGAGAAAGACATTTTTCTTATGCTAGTCTGATTTAGTCGCTCTTTGCAAGGCATCGAACCTGGTTAGGGATCACATAACATAACATTAACTTGTAGTGGTTCAAGTAGACTAATGTCTGTGTGATAAACTCCACTCCTATTTAATTCAATATCCAAATTTCGATAGTCCTACTTTAAATAGTTCCACCGAATCTGAATCTATTGTCGCCTCATCAAGAGGATTTTAAATGGTTTGATTGGTCGTTTTGAAAGCTTAAATGTAGCTTGAAAAATAAACTGATAGACAACAACACGCATAGCATGTTTTCTTTGAAACATTTTGATCTATTTTATTACAAAACGGATTTACTTGGTCAACCTCTATGACTCTGGTGCATTCCCAACGTTTCGTTGAAGGTTATTCCAGTTGTAAACAACTCCATTAACGAAAAAGAATGTCAACATGAACTTAATGCAAGAACTTTATGAACCTCATTTGTAATAGCATTACCCCCTCATAAGAGCTCAACCCTCCCTGGAGCTCTTCAAACGTCACCTGAAGACCCACCTCATCAGGACACCAAGATGATGATTATAAATTAACTACTACTATTGTTATTATTATTATTCAACTTTGAAAAAATGATTTTATTATATCTAAAATTTTGAGCCTTAGGTATAATAGATTTAAAATCTGTGATAAGCTACTAATAAATCAACTGGCAAAAAAACTGTTAACATTTAAGAGTTGTTGTTTTGGAAGAAATTTTTCTAAAAAAAAAAAAAAATAAATATCATGATATTATTATGTAACTTAACAGGGCTCAATTGCTTGATGGTTCGATGGTGAACCGACCACATGATTCACAGCATTGAATTTTGATGTTATTTCTTTCGCACAACCTTGGGTTGTATGCCACTAATTGTCTACAGGTGAACCTCTTGGACAGGTAGAGAAATGAATCTTCGCGATCACCATTGATGCAGTAGTCTGACAAAACAGGATAATCTTAATTTATCATTTGGATGAAATCATTAGGATCATTTTTCCTCTTATCACAGTCTTTGGTGAGAATAGTAATGCATTAAGTGATACGTTAAAATGGTTAACAAACTTTCTATTTCATTTCCATCTCGGGAATTGAAGCGCAGAACCCCTAATACTCACCCTTGACCATTTCAACACTACNTCTTTGGTGAGAATAGTAATGCATTAAGTGATACGTTAAAATGGTTAACAAACTTTCTATTTCATTTCCATCTCGGGAATTGAAGCGCAGAACCCCTAATACTCACCCTTGACCATTTCAACACTACTGCAAGAAGCACAACAGTACTTCTGGACACGGGCATCGTAACACAAGCTGGAATCATTCTCAACCAACTGCGAGCAGTTCATGACCTTAAGCACGCCCCAGACGCTGATGTATTTCAAACTTCCTTTGACGTCTTGGCCGGTACAAGAATCTGGACAGGAAAATGAGAAATACATCAATCATGTTTAAATCATAAATCAAAACGAATGCTTAAATCAGATTTGTAAATGCTGAAGTTGACGAAAAAACTGAACCGGTGTTCGGGATTTTGGCACTGTCTCTTGACGATAAATAAGAGGCGCAGGTTTGACAACAGAACTGGGTGGAGAGGTGACACACTTCTGGTACCAAGTCAGAGCAGCCAAAACCTTTGTCTCCGTAGAGACACGTCTCAACCGATGGGTTCTGGACGAGAGCCTTGCAGGTTTTACAGCAGGTTGTGGCATAATATTTATTGTAGCAGTCCTTAGGTTCGAGGTTGGAACATTCATCTAAGGTGTCTTGACAACCTGCTGCATAAAATGAAATTTGAGGTGGTCATCATTCAGTTATCATCCTGATACATGATTTTATTTTTAGGACATTGCTTATTAGGCTCTAAAATGTCAATCATTGTTATTTATTATTTTGTAGTTTTGTAGTACAATTGTTATATTGTATTAATTGCTATTTATAAATTATTAATTGATATTTTACACATAATTTAATTAATATTAACAAAATTAAGAACATTTATTTAACCTGTTGTAGTATTTATTTTCAATAAATTGAAGGGTCGATGACCAGTAACACAAATTTGGTAATATAATTAAAGTTTATGATTGTCATATTTATTACAACCTCTACTCAAAATCCTCTTTCCGGCACATGATGCACAACAGTAATTTTGGAATTTTTCTATGTTGCACAGAGAAGAGTTCTTCCTGATTTTCTGTTCACAAATGTCAAGGTTTGCTGGATCAAAACGCTTGTCTCCATTGGTGCAGAGTCCTGATGACGTCAGATTGGATTTATTTGATTGATTATTAAAGATGTTTTTCCTTTAACAATTATCCTACAGTTTTATAATTACGATTGTTAAGCAATGAAGAATAATGTAATGTGCAAAATAGCTCAGAGGACCGCGTTCTTGCATGCGTCAGTAATGGAAACATTAGGGAAAGGTCACTTGCCTTGCGGTGCCCTAAGGGGCCCCGAAAACATTGAACTTACTTGGGGCCCTTGGAGCTCTACTATCGGGTGTACATTTACCCCTGCGACACCAAGACCCATTCGAGCAGCTGGTTCCATCCATTGCATTCAACAAGTAATTACTTTCACATTTGTCTCCGTTGTGGCATTTTATGGTTTGGCACATTTCTTGGTCGTTTTTGGCGCCCTTCATTCGAAGAATGAAAATGAAAATTTGAAATGAATTTAAGTCTGGCATTATGTCACGTGCAGGAATAATTAAGTGGACTTTGATAAGCTGGATAAATACATTCGCGTTTGTTTATTTATCGAGTGAAAACTCTGACAATGTTAAATTTTAATTGTAATGTATAAGTATTATTAACTATTATTATTATTATTAATGTTAATAATGTAAATAATGAGTTGTTAAAAAACTTTTAAATGGATACTTTTGATAGAAGACGTCATTTGCCATTTGCAAATCAAATAATGTCACAGTGAACTTAAACGAAATAATATCGAATAATTTCAATAAAATTTTATCACAAATATTAAGTTTGAAATTCTCACACCACAGTAGAAAGACTTTGGTCCGTAAGCCATTTTGCACTGCTCGTCGAGATCATAAAGTTGTCCTGGGAACAAATGTAAAGAGATGCTCCTCTCTCGACCAGCTTTGAAATGTCTTCCTCCTCCATTCGTCAGACAGTTTCCTTCTCTGGAAAGACGATTAAAGATTTAATAGCTGTGGTTCGATTCGACCAGACTTTTATTGAGGATGACGAAACACATACAATATAATAATAATAATAATGATGACAATAATAATAAAAATAACAATAATGAAATTAAAACATTCATGCAGTCATTGGAAAGTCGAATTAAAATGTTAGTTGCTGTGAAGGAAGACAAAATAATGTAATGTAATGTTACATTGTAATATAAGTTACGTAATAAAATAATTTTAAAAAGTATGAAAAGATAGAATCCTTATGACCTTCACAGGAAAACATATTTCTGGTGATCAACAATTGAAGCAAGGATTTTGAAATTAGGACAAACGTGTGCATGATTTCGGACTTTCCCTCACCTGTCCAGTCTAGTAACGGTGTCATTCAGATGTGATAATGAACAATTGGAGAAGAGATAAGAATTGTAGAAGGTATCCTTGGAGTGATGTATCACTCCAGTTCTCATGATGAACTGGTCGCTGGAGCTGCAGTTATTGCGGTCACCATCGTGTTGAATACCAAGACTATTTGGTAAAATGTAGGATTAATCCATTAATTCATGTGTGACGTTCTGTTTTACAAAATTATTCGCAAACTCACGAATGTCCCAATTCATGGGAAATAAGTCTCACGGTATGTGAAAAGTCAGAGAGTCTGACGACGCCGACGCCGTAAGAGGTGCAAACTTTTCCGACGTACGCTCTGCCGTAATAGATTCTGTCGTCTTGAATCATGTTGTGTCTGAAAATGAAAGTAAACGATGATATGTACTTAGCCGATCTTTTGGGTGCCTCATGCACCCGCCTTATGTATCATGTGTTTCTCAAGATCGCTTCCTGGCGGTGCAAGATGGATTGCGGTCGCGACAACGACTGTTGCTTTTTTTCCGACACATGAGGGAACACAACCATCCGAGTTACCCTGCACGCCATTGATGGATCGACCTTTGGCTAACCGATATGAATTTATAGAATTGGGTGGATTGATAGCTTCAATTATTCAAATGTTATCTGTCATGGAACAAATATACTTAATACGTACTCTATGTGCAGGTTTGCCGAATGGGTTGCATTCCTGCATACGGCGGTAATGGCAATAGACGTAATGTGCTGCGTTCGAAACCTAGCTTGCAATAAGCTTGGTATATAAATGGTTAATAGCCTCTGATGCTATATAAATGAAGTACATTGAAAGGCATTTATCATCATGACAACCTCGTTAACGCAAGAAGGAAGTCGTAATTTGGCAGTTTTATGAGTTCATTTCGTTTTGCCATATCGTTCCAGTCTTTCAGTTTGCCTAGAATAACAGAAGCGTCGATAGTGTCAGGATCAAGTTTTAAGCTCTCGAAGAAAGGCACATCTGTGGGACTCTGAAAGTCAAGGAAATTCAAACGATTGAGTGATTAGCTAGAAAATTAGATGGAAATTGATTGAAACTAATTATGATTCATCGAATTGTCGTGAATATAAATTTAAAGCGCTTCTAATAACTGTGATTGTACGATGAATGTCGTCATCATCATTGGCAATTACTGTCAATACTACAGACAGTTAATTCACAATTCACATAATTGTAATCATGAATTGCGAATTATGAATTATGAATAACCTACCTGTGCTATCAGAGCACCAACCCATTTGATGGTGAACTTTACACCTTCAAGCTCTATGTCCTCGTAGTTATTTCTCACCTTGTATGCAAAATTATCCATTACTGATTATAATTACGTGTTTATTTTAAGCAGACTACACAAATAAATATAAGATATATTACTAATTCAATCATTAGTATTTTATTTTGTCACAGTGAGAATCCTATTTTGGAGTTAGGATCAGTTGATTACTCACTCCTTCCATGTAGTGGCTGAAGATGAAGAATATGCTCCTCAGAGCATCTTCCTTCTTTTCAACACGTGACTTGGCTTTACTTTCTTTGAAGAATCTTTAAAAATAAAAAACAACATCCAAGAAAATTGTTTGATTTTTAGCGAAAAAATATGAAATATTATTATAAATCCCATGTATTATTACGTTATTATAAATAATAAATATTACATATACATATTATAAACCTTATTATTATTATAAATTCCTTTTAGCCATAATTCAACAAGGAAGACAAGGAAGCAGCCCACTTATTAAAGATCGCATAATCGATGATTGTGAATATTTCAACTGTCATCAGTCTCTTCTCCGCCGATGACGGGATTGATCTTTTTCTCATTCTTGTTTCTTTTATCGTGTCTCCAATGCGATCTGAAAAATTATGTAATAATAATAATAATAATAATAATAATAATAATAATAATAATAATAATAATAATAATAATAATAATAATAATAATAATAATAATAATAATAACAACAATAATAATAATAATAATAATAATAACAACAATAATAATAATAATAATAACAATAATAATAATAATAACAACAACAACAACAATAATAATAATAATAATAACTAAGCTTTATTAACATTGATTTATTAACATGAGAAAAATAAATTGTTACGTGTAATGTAATTACAACTGTGACAACAGCACTACATTGTAATGTGTGTGTACTTAGGAGTCCTAAGTACATGTTCTAATTACCTATTCTCTAATGTCAGCATTTCTGTCATTAACACGAATAATATTATTATGATTATATTAGAAACATCGAATAGAATAACATAATGTAATAGAATAATAATTATTTATAAATTAAAATAATAAATTATTTATAAATAAAATAATTAACAATATTCTCTAGCAGTGACAACTCGGAAAAGGACCTTCATCCAAGTTGTGCTGTGATTTTGTTGTTGGTGTTTCAACGATTGAGTAAAGTCTGCCATCCAGAAGAATGTTGGGGATCATGTTGCTGGTTTTGTTGTTTTTCTCATTACTGCTCCTGTTGTTATTGTTGTTGTTGTTGATTTTCTCAGTACTGTTTTTGTTGTTGTCGTTGTCGTCCTCAGTCGAGGTTCCCTCGGTGTTACCCGGAGAAAGATAATCATCGAAAACAGCACTGGGTTCCAAGGAGAATGATTTGTTGTCATGTGTGAATGTGACCATCTGATTTCGATTTAGCGATTTATTAATTTTTATTAAGAAACATTATTACATTATTATTACATTATTACTTATTTTAAAATAGTTATCATCAGCATTTATCCGTTATTCATGACTTAATGGTGACTCACATACAGAGTTTCAATAGTCTCATCAGTTTTCTTGATGGCCACGGTGGCAGAAGCACCTTTGGAAGGGTCTTTGTAGATGCCCAGGAACTTGACAATTATTTTATTTATGTATTTTCTTCCATAAATTCGGTTTGATTTTTTTAAAATAATAACGATATTGTCGTATGGGGTGTCATAAAAGACTATTTAAAATGAGAATTTACACAAAAAATCTCACAAAAAAAAATCAAATTTCACATCAAATCGTCAAAATTTTCTGTCTGAATTACCTCTTCTTCGTGGGGCTTCCAGACCGACCTTTGACCTTCTAACTGGGTCATTATCAGGGGTGGTTTGATCGTCTTCTTAATCTTTTTTATCAGGTTCAAAGTTATTTCATTCCCTTCAAGTTCAAAGTTGATTTGAATGGAGTCCGGTAATAACTTTGTGACGCTGCTCTTGGTGTCCTTGTAGGTCCATCGTGTGTTCGCTGTAACTAATTTTCAATTTAATGTCCAACAAGTTTACCTATCTTCAACTCTAAATATTCGATGTGTAACGTCTGTTGTAGCCTGTCCGTTACCAACAGAATAACAATAATGTTTTTTGCAATGATTGCCAATGACTGACCAAAATTTATAAAAATTAAGTAACTTAATACATATTACTTAATACATGTTACTACTAGTTTTGTTTTATATTTTTGTTTTATGTTTTTGTTTTATAAGGCAACAAAAAAATATCTACTTGCAATATCGGAAATGACGTGCTTTTCGTCTTGTTATTAGAAGAAATACATTAACATTGAGGAGGACATTAATTAAAAGATTATTAATTAAAAGATTATTAAAATAATCACCTTCTTGTGTTCCTGTTGAAGTTCGACAAAGAAAAGCGATCGCCAGTAAGACTTGCACAGCTCTGAAGCTCTGTAAATTACATTATTGATTTATTACAACTATTCTTTTACATCGCTTAAGTAATTCTAAAACTTAATAATAATAATAATAATAACCTATCAGTATTAAAATCCACAATCATTTATTTAAAACAAAATATTGTTATTAAAATTGAGAGTGTAAGAGTTGTAAAATCGAATTCACCATTCTCCTGCACTATTTGCAAATGCCTTATGCAGCTGCTACCTGCTTATCAGATAGTTCACGTTTACATGATGAAAATATATGCGTTAAAAACCTTATTGTTCCGACAGAACAATGAAAACAATGGTTCAAAGTTCTTACAATTGAATCTGCTCCTGACTTGATCCTGCCGGTCCAGGTCCCTCTGTGTTTAAAGTGCTCCTTGGTCACTCGTGTCAATACCCTTGCTGGTTCCTAATGTGTCTCTCAAAGAGAGATTACGACAATGTCAGTCACAAAGTCATGCAAACACGGATAAGCATGAAACGAGATCACTGAGCGTTTATTTATTTTGGCGATTATCACTTCATCAAATACATGAGTTTTCGGTGAAAGAGATTGGGCAACTTTTGCGAATATTTCTTTCATCCTAGTTTGCCTAGAACCAATTTGAACGACATTTTGAATGCACAAATCTTCCGAGGTTGCTGCGGTATTGGATCTGACAACCAACAAACTGAAGGCACTGCAACCGTCCGACAATTCAAGTAGCATCACTTCCCGAGGAAGCTTTGTGGCGGTGCGAACTGGCTCGAACACGACCCACGGGTTCCAACGACCGGGACTTTTTACCGTCTCTTTTGCCAATCGATCGCACAACGGAATGTTGGCCAAGTGATGGGCAAAAGCCAGCACACAGGCATTTGGTACAAAACTCCATCCCTAACCCTAATCCTACCCCTACCTAACCTACCCTAATCCTACCCCTAACCCCTCCTTATGAACCTGGAAAACTCTGGAGAACTGACGAAAGTCGTTGCCTGTGAGTTGGCTTTTTGCCCGTCTCTTCTCCAACCACCTCATAACGCAGCCATGTGGGCTGACGTGCTTAGCTTCAGAAAGTCAACAAAAATTTGTGTTTAGTTCATTGGAGGTAATCCAATGATTCCCGACGTCGATGGAAATCCAGTTCTAACTGATGTTCAGCTATCCTGGAAGGAGGTCTAGAAGCAGAGAGATTATGAAGAGAATCCTCGAATAAACGTACAAACATACAAACAATAGACAACTTTTTAAAGACATTTTAAAGTAAACATCGTGATGCATTTAATCTGATCAGCGAAGTGATTGATCAGACATCGAGAACGAGAGGAATTCATAGTCAATATTTCTGAAGCATTTCGAAGTGCGTTTCAAAAGTTTTCCTGCGTTCCACAGATTGCACCAGTCTTTTGTCTGCAAAATTATTTCCAAACTCGGATCAATTTAGATTTAGTTACGATACGTCAAAGAGTGGCACGGAGTTGTATCGCTTGATGCCACTCACGGTAGCTTTGGGTTTGGGAGCTTGATCTAAACCATCAGCCTACTTGACAGCCTCTTGTCTTTTGGACGTGTGGAAGACATTCATCCATTTCTTACGATGTCATTCATTTCAGAAACTTCAGAGCAGTTTCCATCTTTAAGGCTCGCCAAACACCGACCAGCAACTTTAAATATGCCCTGAATGGAGATTCAGTTGCTAACCTTTTTAAAATTCACTTGAAGTGAACTCTCCATCTCTCCATTTCCTAGGTTTCAGCGCTGAGGTAATTGTTCTCCAAAGATCCTTTCTCCTAATGGATTGCATCTTGGAGATCTCCAATTAATCAGACCGACCTGAGAGTGGGTTTATCCCAGGAGAGAGGAAACCGTAAATAACGCCCCCCTCTCCTCTCCGGCTGTGCTACCTGCCTGTTTGTGATCGAATACATCTTCCAGGCATTATCATAATTGTACGTGCTATATTGCCTGTAATTGTGCATGTTGTGTTGTACGTAATCGTACTGTAGTTTACACCTTCAAGCACTCAGTACTAAACCCTCGTTCGTTGTTCCATCGCATTCCAGCTGATCTCGTGGTCTCGTTTCCCCAGGGTTTGATGATGGAGGTGCAAATGGTTTTGTATTCTTCTACGAAGAAGGGAGTGGATGGGTGGGGAGAGATAGTGAGGTAGCCTTGCGGAGGATTTCAGAAGCTGCAGAACGAACCGAGATTGGGAACGAGGCATCGTTCGGAATATGTCCACTTGTCGGTTTTTGAGAGCCTGTCGTGAATAATTGATGTCGAAAATGAAGGGAAAAGTTGAAATGATTCTCTCGTGCCTGCCACCCCAGAGGTGCTCCAACTCAAGACTGGAGAGCTCTTCAAAGGCTGGAAATTCGCTACAATTTCGACTGATTAGGATATCAGTTTATGCGGAGCTGGACTCATTCATGTTATTCTGAATGTCAAGAATGGAGTTTGAAAAATGCGAGTTTAGGTAATTCAAGGAAGGAAGAAGGTGATAAAAACTTGTTCGAGGGTATGAATGTCTATGATAATGATGATGATGATGATGATGACGACGACGACGACGACGATGACGATGACGATGACGACGACGACGATGATGATGATGATGATGATGATGATGATGATGATGATGATGATGATGATGACGATGACGATGATGACGATCATGGCTGGTCTTCGTCAGGACATCATTTGACTTGTGAGCAGCCCAGAAGTGACTCCGCTTCTTCTGCTCCTGCCGATCGTCAAATCTTTTTCCACGGTAATCTCCCTCCATCTCTGAGATTTACTGAGTCCCAACATGAGCGAAATAACTTTTCTGCTATTTCGCAAATGAATTCTGAGAAAGAAAAATAAAGATTTCAACAACAACAACAACAACAACAACAACAACAACAACAACAACAACAACAACAACAACA
>MPNW01001172.1:61174-76174 GCA_011800805.1 Hirudo medicinalis
TGGCATATCTGGACGCGGGGCCGAACGATTTTCATTTCCGACGAAGGCTTCGAAAGACACGCGAGTCCAGGTCGGCAGCTAGCTTTTCGCGTTTGCCTCTAAGCATTCTCTCGATGCCGATAGGCCATAATAACGATAACAATAATAATAATAAAATAATATCCCTTTAAATCAAGTACTTGACAATAATTAACGAGCAAAGAGATGCACTTCGTTAGTAAAAGTTGGAGTAAGAAAGGGCGGGAATGTCCTAAAGTCCCAGTGGAATGATGGAATGAAACTGAGGAGGAATGAAGGGTGGCTTTAAATTTTTATTGGTGGCGCCGAAGCCGGTCACTAATTTCTCAGCGGCACACTGATATCGCACCAGTGGGGGACGTTTTTAAAAGGAACGACTTAATCTGGAGACCCTGGGCGCTTGTTTAACTTTTCAACGTCCGCGGAGTCTGGGCTGAATTTGTCTTTTTGAAATTTTTTAATTAAATAAATTTCTCTTGTCGGCTAATAATAATATTATTTAAAAATTATTAAAGCGGGCTCTTTAATTGAATCATTTTTTTCATTCCTTCTCCAACTTAAAAACTAAACTTCGGAAATAATTTTTCTAGCGCTGACTTGAAAACTGGCCGCTAATCGCCTTGACATGTCAGAGAGGAATTCTTAAGAATTTTGTTTCAGCGTAATAGCGTAGGAATGACACAGGACTCCATATCCGGCTTCTTTTAGAGCCGTCATAACTTTTATGGACCTCGGGATGGTTTGTTATGCCGGGAAAGTTCTGGAACAATTTTTCATTTCGCCATCTGCATGCCGGCATTAATTTTACACGATCCTAGCGATATTGCAGGGAAAGACAATGTTTAATAATTCAGAAAATGTTCTAAAACAAGAGGGGAATGGAGTGGAATAGTCGTTATTCTCTTCTCCTGCATCAAAAGTTGTTGGCAAACGGTTTAAATTGTTTTAAAAAAAGTTTCAGTTCGAAAAATTCTAAAGTTTTTTTTTTTTGCTTTTTCGACAGACGAAAAGAAAATGCTGAGAAATGAAGTCGATGTGTCTAGTTGTCCAGAAGATGAATATGTTCCCAAAGTGCTTCTTGAGTCAGCGGAGTTAAACGGTGATGCTTGTGGAGAAAATTTTAATGCGAATTCACGGTCCATTTTTTAGTCGGGATGGAAACTGGGAAGTGATGGATCTCCAGATGCTTCCGGAAGCTGCGTCCGTCGCTCCTCCAGGAAGCTTCCAGGAGATGATCCGGTTGCCATGACAACGACAAAAAGCAACCGAACGTGTCCAGCTCGCATCCTGAACTTTGGGTCCGTTGGGCGACCGTTGGCAGATTATATTGTAGTCTCTCAGAAATGCATGATCGCATATCCTTTGCTTTCCACTTTCGTACTCTCTGCACATGCGCATACAGCTCTGGCCTCTCAATGTACAAGGTTCATCTGGAATGAAGAGGGTTTAAAATATGCATGGAAATGCGTTCGTGTGCCGGAGTTTCTGGAGAAGAAATATGATTCGTCTCTTGTCTCTAAAGAAGTTAGCCGAGGGAGGAGTGCTGCGGTCGGCACTAATTGGAGCCACTTTTCCGTGACCCACATCCGTGAACATCCACTAGCGCCACCGTGGTCTTCGTCGTCATCATCATCACTACTATCATCATCATGATCGTCGTCGTCATCATCATCATCATCATCATCGTCATCATCATCATCATCGTCATCATCGTCATCATCATCATCATCGTCATCGTCGACCATCATGAATATTGATGGTGCTGTGATCATCGAATGACGTCATCAATCCACAGACATGCGCCTCAGAGAAGAAGTCTGAACAGTAATGGAATGTTTATAAGAACGTTTTCACTGCGTTGATTCTAATTCATTAATTAATTATCACTCATAACATTTTATGTTATTATCATCATCATTATCATCATCATCATCATCATCATCATTATTATTATTATTGTTAATATTATTATTATTATCGATATTATTATTATGTTCCATGTGAATTATTATGTTTATTATTAATATGTTCCATGTGAATTATTATGTTTATTATTAATACGTTCCATGTGAATTATTATGTTTATTATTATTATGTTCCATGTGAATTATTATGTTTGTTATTAATACGTTCCATGTGAATTATTATGTTTATTATTATTATGTTCCATGTGAATTATTATGTTNATCATCATCATCATCATCATCATCATCATCATCATCATCATCATCATCATCATCATCATCATCATCATCAGCATCATCAGCATCATCATCATCATCATCATCATCATCATCATCATCATCATCATCACCACCATCACCATCATCATCATCATCATCATAATCATCATCATCATCATCATCGTCGTCGTCGTCGTCGTCATCATCATCATCGTCATCATCATCATCGGGACCAACGGTACTGTCGGCAAATGCTAAAAAGTTCGCCCATCCTTCAAGGGAGCACTAAAGCAGCCCTTTCCCTACAGCCTCTCTTCATTCGCAGGGAACAATTTCTGCCATTTTTTGCTTAATGATCAAAGAATAACGAACGACCTCTTGACCTTTAGAGGGCAAGCGAAGGTCATTAAAACTGAGATCCTAGTTCGGGGTGCAAGTGTGCGTTCGTAACTGAGGTTCGTCTCATGCAGATGGATAGCCGTGAGGCCCTGGTAGCAGTTGAGTTGATAAATTAAGAGTTTTTTTTTTATAATTAAAATTAATTGAGTTATTCTTTTGAGAACTTCTGAGGGCTATGCGAAAGTGATTTCGGTTGTAATCATTAACGACAACGATACGACAATAACATTAGCTTTGTAATATTATTAAGAGTAATAATCATTTTATCAATCAACGTTCGCATCATCATCATCGTCATCGTCATCGTCGTCGTCATCATCATCGTCGTCGTCATCATCATCATCACAACCATCTTCATCACCATCGTTATCACCATCGTCATCACCATAGTCATCATCATCGTCATCATCATCATAATCAGCAGCACAGACCCCGATTAATTAAAGTTAAATCACGGGTTTAACTTTTAACTAAAATTCATTTTGAAGAAAATAAAAACTGATAATAATTTGTCGAATTAATCTGAAATTATTAACTCAAAAACACGGCAGGGAAATATTTTTCTTCTTCTTTTACTCCTTGAAATTCATTCGACTCCCTTTTACTGAGTCACGGAAAAATTCTTGGAAATCAAGTGATTTTTCCTTCAGACACGAATGAGTCTCAGACATCTCGGTCCTCAGGATTTTATTTTCAACTTAAAAAAAATATTATTTTTAACATTATTTTTACATTATTAATATTAATGAATAATAGTATAATATATTGATTGATAACGAATAATAAATATATATGTAATATAATATAATATAATATAATATATAAAATATTATTTTATTTAATATTATTTTTATGTTATTTTTATTATTTTATCGTGAATAATATTAATAAATTAATATTAATAAAATATTTAAAAAAATAAATAAAATAATAATAAATAATAAAAATAAAAATTAATAAGTAATAATATAATATAATATATTATTATTTATTAATACTAATAATTTATTAATATTAATACTTTATATTTGCTGATTTTGTTGTTGTAATGCATACATTAAAACAAATTTCCAATGTTAATTTTGATTAAATACTCACAAATCCTTCTCACAATTCCACAGCAAATGATTTAAAAAATTTTTTTTTTCAAATTTTTGTCAAAAAAAACAAAAAAGGTATTGAAAATTGAAAATTCCATCGATGAACTCATAGAATGTGAGGACATGAGTTGTTTTTCGGTTTCAATGCGACAAATTCTCGCTTTAAATTTGTCAGAATCTAAAAATCTTAAAAAAATCATAATTGAAAATAATTTAAAAAAAAAATTGTTTTTGGTCGTCCATCAATCAGGAAAATAAAACAAAACAAAAAAAAAACCCGTCCCCCTGACGAATTCTGAGGTACTGCTGAGGGGAATATAGCAGCGATTGGAAGAAAATCCA
The DNA here is from genome assembly GCA_011800805.1 of Hirudo medicinalis. Taxonomy (NCBI): domain Eukaryota; kingdom Metazoa; phylum Annelida; class Clitellata; order Hirudinida; family Hirudinidae; genus Hirudo; species Hirudo medicinalis. The sequence goes on from MPNW01001172.1 coordinate 65,217, forward strand.
ACTTTCAGAGGACCCGACGGAGATCGAGGAAGTGGAGTCGCTCCACAATCCGGAGGAAAAGGGAGGAGCACGCATGGTAAGAATTCGAGATCAATCCGGCCACCGATAAGAAGTGATTTCTTATAGATTTCCAGACATTATCTGGCGTTTGGCAGACCGTCTCATTCCTATAAAACAGGACGATTATGGGGCCTTCATGGAAGCATTAACTACCGTGCGTTGCTCTTTTCGACACATCCCCTCGAAGAGAGAGATCCTTCTTTTAGCATCCGATCGCTGCTCGGTAAATTTCCCTCCTCGAGAAGTACGTCTGCTCGATTAATTAATGTTTGATTGATGAATTAATTTGAATAATTTAGAAAAAAAAAAGGTTCGTTAAGACTTTTGGAAATTCGATTTTAAATTTTGCATTTTTTTCTTGTTGAAGAATTCAGACGATAGAGTTTTCAAGTTAATGACGTTTTGTTAGTCAGTTTCGAGCCAATGCACGCTTGCCATCAGAATTGAATTGCCTAGAATTAATTATTATTCAAAAATCCAAAAATCAAGCAATTTAACAGCAAAAGACTACAAAATAAAATGCTTTAAAGGCGACAGAATTATTATTCATCGTAAGTTTTATTTCTCCTCCTCCAGTTTAAATTCCCGGAACGAACTGCCAAAGGTTCTTCGCTCGAATCATTTGGCGCCTTCGCTTTTTAAGAATCTCTTCCGAGAACTTTGAGCACAGCAGACGTTATTGTAAACCGAAGAAACCGGGAAAAAAAAATCAGAATCAGTTGAAGCCCTGGAAAAGCCACAACCTTTCGGTGACACGCAGGACTATGAAATGAAGAGCGGAGTTTTCAATGAAAGAAGACATCGTTCTTTCCCGCGACTGCTCAGTGCACCCATTCGGAAGATCGTCAATGTTGGAATTACTGTCTTGAAAAGTTGACAATTTGAAAACCTCATTGGCTTCGTTTGGATTTGAAAATTGAGGCAATTATCCAGTCTACACTGCCCTGTAAAGTGGGAACAGCAGAGGAATGATGCCATCGGGAGAGTCAGCGGTCAGACCTCTGGATTGTCGAAGGATCCCTGCCTCGGTGGGACTCCTGCTCCTCTTGTTGTTCGCGTGGAGAGGTAAAATTAATCTCAAATAAATGAATTTATTATTTAGTTTTATTTATATTTATTGTTTGTGTGTGTGTGTGTGTGTGTGTGTGTGTAAATATTTTTCTCCTCAACATTTCTTTTCTTAATAAACAAGAATTATTTATTGTCTTCAAAATATTTTCTCTCCCGCTCTCAGTTTTTCCTGAGATTTCTGCTTGACATGGCGGCAAGAGAAGGGGCGCCATTTCGCGTTCATTTCTTTTTCATCATTTCATCGGTTCATCAACAGATCATGTCACGTCTCCGCCAGAGATGGTGGAGGAGATGGCAGAGCTGATGATGATGATGATGATGATGATGTCAGAGTTGATGTTGTTGTTGATGATGACGATGATGATGATGATGATGGCAGAGTTGTTGTTGATGATGATGCTGCTGCTGGTGATGATGAAATGATGATGACTACGACGACGATGATATGGACAAATAGACAGAGCCTAAACGTTCCCAGTTCCATTCTGATTCGCTTAGCTCAGTTTATCGGATAAACAGTATGGCGTCCTCATTTCATTATCTTCTTCTTCTTCGTCTTTAAATTTACAGCTTTATACCGACACACTCGAGACAAACTGAAAAACAACAACAACAACAACAACAACAACAACAATAATAATAATAATAATAATAACAATAATAATAATAATAATAAAAGATCCTTTATTTGATTTTATCTTTCTGGAGACGAAGCTGAGAGGGGATGAATTTGCGCGGCAAAAAATTCTTGGAAATCGCACTCAACGTGCACCTTGTCCTTTACGACGACGACGACGACGTTGGTGGTCATCGGGCAGGAATAAAATAAAATGAAAAAACAATAAAAATAAAAACTAAGAAAAGATGAAAAATTACCTCGGACACAACATGACCGATGACTGGAGTCATAATTCATTCAGCCGCGAAAACCTTTCCAATGAAACGGTTTCCTCCCACCGTTCTGGAATTCCTTCGCGCCCAGGAGAATGATCGAACTTCATCGCCTTCGGCATCATAATCATCATTGTCATCGTCGTGGTCGTCGTCGTCGTCATCATCATCATCGTCATCATCGTCCTCGTCGTTGTCATCGCCATCATCATCATCGTCGTCATCGTCACTTCCATACTTGTGTTTTAAGTTGTTTAAAAGTTGAGCTGAAGAGTGATGGAGTGCATTAATTATGCAGGCGAACTGAAAATTTGTTCCCTTCTGAGGGGGCCATGTTTGCGAGACTGACGACTTTTGTGCAAATCCTCGGCTACTCGTCAAGATTTCTGCTTTCCGTTGGTTGTTTTGCTTTGTTTGCCTTGTTTTGCTTTGTTTGCTCTGGCTTGGTTTGTTTTGTTTTGTCTTGTTTTCTCTTAACGGAGTGAGTGATCTTCGTTGACCTCGGTACAAGAAAGTATTGAAAACATTTCGTTCGATTTCAAAAAGCCGAACTCGATTCTCTTCTGTTTTGAAATCAAAGTTTCACTTTTCCAAAAACTTTTATGAACTCAAATTTCCAAAACATGACTGAAACTGAAACATGACGCAGCCGTCGTCCCGAGTCTAACGAACTTTCTTGTCCGAGCTCTTCTTCATTTGCATCGGTTCGCGAAAGATGAAGATGGAAAGATGGAGGAGTGAATAAAATCCAGGAGTATTTTTTTTTAGCCTGCAGAAAACTATTCCGTTCATATTTAATGAGTCGAAAAGCAGCACGCTCCTCTCAATTTTTCATTGTATCAACCGCTAGGAAGATGGAATCCTTTTCTTAAAAATTTCAGGTCCTCTGGTAATCTCTTTTGGAGGAGAAAGATACGGGCTGTCCCTTTGAGGTTCTAGGGGGTCTCGGATTCTTTTGTCTCTCCAGCCCTTCCCCCTCCCCCATACCTAAAAAAAAATCCAAAAATCCAAAAAACCTCATCGAGAAAGAAATTTGCAGACTAAACCGTTTTCAAGACGCCCCGGGTCTTTGGCCCTGCTGCCCAATCCTTCATCTGCACAAGGTCTGTCACATTGCTTGAGTCATCATTTCTTGTCAAAATTTATGAGAAGGTCTCTGGTGATAAATTCTCTTTCTGACTATACATTCTGTATTTTTGTTTTTCATACAATCGTCTGCTCTTCATTGTGCCTAGGAGTTGTTGTTCAACTTCAGGAGGCAATTCTCTATTTTTATATTTAAAAAATGAAAAATAAGGACAGAAAATGACAAAATAAAAAAATTTAAATTTTTTTTTGTCGTGATAAATTTCAGTCTCATGAGGTGAAGCGAGACTAATGTGAGCGATGCCGAAGCATAAAATGAAAAGGATAGCTTCGTGCGAACGAAGGAACAGGGGGACGTGTTAAATTGTAGAAGGTAAATGCTCGACGATCTTTCATCCGCTGTACCCTCAGCTCCAAGGCGATAATCCATGGCGTAGCACGTGCAAATACACTGCCGGCCGACCGACCGTTTTGCAGCTCCTGGTCAGATGATCGGATTCCCATCAGGATTCCGATTGGAATCTAATCTCCCTGTTGCCAGCCATAAATGTCCGTCAAGTTGTTCAAAGGCAAACTTAAAACCGTAGCCCGTGGTATCGAGGGGGCAATAATTTTTAATTCAATTTCTCACAACTCCGCCGTCTCAAGGAGCCAGAATTTCTGAGCAGGAAATGGCTAATTGAATTAAACTTCCAAAATCATTTCTGCTTTTCGCCAGCGACGTCTTCCCCGGGTTCAACGAGGTGCCAAGGAAAAAGGCGCCGGGAAAATTTCTCTCAAAACGTTAGAGAATGAATGATTGATCATAGCCAGACTTCTTTTCCACGATGGGAGGCAAGAATTCCTCAATTTAAAAATCACTCTCGGTGCAAATGCGCACCTCACGGGTGATGGGCGGATGGATGGACGGATGGATGGACGGATGGATGGATGGATGGATGAACGTTGGGCAGAAAAATGAAAGGAGGAAAAATAAAACTTCGGGAAAATTTCAATCTTCTTCCAAATCTCATTTTGAATTCTCCTCTAAAATGAGAATCTTCAAAGGACCATTTCGGAGCATTCTTTATGAAAGATGCCGGGCAGGACTTCCACGACAAAGAATGAAGACTAACTCCTCCGACCGAATGAGGTTGAGAGAGGAATTTATATTGATATGACCGTGTTAATGTAATAATGTCCGCTCTAATGTAGCTAACACGTCACAAATTGCCCGGTGTTTATTCGCCCAGCGGAGGCAGCCCATCCACTCTCCTTTTCTAGGCTTTCCATCAAACCACGGAGCCGTGGAAATTCCACAAAGAGGTCAATGAAAACCACCCCATGACCGACCCCCATTCAGGGGCATTTAATGGCTATTTTGAACCACACAATAGACACGTCCTGTCAGGAAGGAGATCGTCGATAGAAGGGGAGATGATTAAAAGCGGACGAGACTGGAGAGAATTAAGAAGCTACAATGTTCACCTGTCCACCAGGCAGGTGTTTCATGGCCCATCTTCAAAGGAACACTGCACATGGTTCCCCGTGCAGGTTGGCCGAATGGGTTGAGTTCCTGCATACGGTGGTAAAGACAACAGTCGTTATGTGTCGTGTTCCAAACCCAGCCAGCCAGCACTGTCGCAAGCGCCCTTGGGAAGGAGCGCTACACGAATGGTTAACAAGAAGCGCCTATGACGCTAAGCATATGGCGCTATATAAATGAAGTACATTTACAATATAAATGAAGTACATGAATGCTGCCGAGGTCACACCGGCCAGTCTTATCATCCCACGGAGCGCCAACAAAGGCGTACATTCTGTGATCATTTTTCAAGCAATTCGCTCCCAGACAGCAGATGTTGAGCTTTCCAATTCATACCACACAAACTCCAACTGGTACACCAACCGTCTCGTGTCTGTCACCATGGGTGTCTGAATGAGGAGAGAGAGAGAGAGAGAGAGACCGCAGACAAACCAGGAAGCCCGTTCACCTCCTCCCGACCTCCGACCTCTCTTACTATGCATCTCCCCACCCATCCACCACGTCTTGTTTTCCTCCCCTGGGTGGATCAATTTGTTAGGATTTCAAGAAAAGAGAAAAGCGCTCGATAATTTGCTCATTGAGGGAGGCGCTTGTCAGGCTTAGTCGGTCATTTTCATTTCAGAAGTGAATTACTTCTTTGTCCTGTCGCCAGGAGGCCGGGCGCCGACATTCCGCGGTCGTGACGTCACCGCGATGATGACGACGACGACGACGACGACGATGATGTCTATTGTTACGACAATGATGTTGATGACGACGACGACGGTGATGATGATGATGATGATGATGATGATGACGACTATGATGATGATGACGACAACGACGATGATGATGATGATGATGATGACGATGATGACGATGACGATGATGATGACGACGACGATGACGACGACGGCGGCGGTGATGATGGTAATCGATTATCTTTTCAATAAAGACGGTAAGGAGGATACGACATTAAACACTGACATCGAAGATGACTTACAACCCCCCGTTATTCTCACGCTCCAGTGAAACCGACCAGGTACGCGGGCAGGGATGGGATAAAAAAAAAAGTCCACGGTAATTATTTGACCGGCAGCCAATCGATGCCCGGTCTATTGTTTTCGAGGTCTTCACGGGGTTAAAAATCATCTGAAGCAACCGGCAGTGCCCGGAGGATCGGCGGCGGGCGAATCCCCTGAACTGAACTGGATTTATGGGTCCTGACGATTGGATGGGACAAGTTAATGTTCTATGCAAGGAGAGCCTCGGATAAATTCATACGCATCATTTAGCAGGTTCTGTCTTGCAGTCTGTGCATCCCATCAGTCATAGGGGCAGTGGTCCTTTGCCACCTGGATTGTCTGCCTAGACGGAGAGATGGAGGATCGGGCCATATTGGAGTCGGCGAATCGAGCGAGTCTTTTGAGATGGAGTGTGTAGAAAAAAGTTGTTGTTGTTGTTGTTGTTGCTGCTGTTGTTGTTGCTGTTGTTGTTGTTGTTGTTGTTGTTGTTGTTGTTGTTGCTGTTGTTGATCGAGTTGTTAAAATAATGTAAAGAGAAAATCCATGACGATAATGCCATGATTTTTTTAAAATATTATTAATAAAAAATAATATTAAAATAATAATAATAATAATAACAATAATAATACTAATAGAATTATTTACGAGGCAATATGTTAATAGTTACGACACATCACACTCTCCACAGAAAGTTGTTTTGCATTTCGCCCGCTGCGTCACGTGATCCTTGCGATAATTTGTGATTGGCTAATGATGTTGACTGTAACAGCTTTCAAACTCCAGAAATGTAATTTATGTATTGTATTGTATTGTATTGTATTTATGGTATTCCATTGTACTTTGTTTTACTGCATTGTTTGGCATCGTATTGCGTTGTATTGCGTCGTATTGCGTTGTATTGCGTTGTATTACATTGTATTGCATTGTATTACGTTGTATTGCGTTGTATTGCGTTGTATTGCGTCGTATTGAGTTGTATTCCATATTTCGTTTCGTTTGAAAGCTTGATTTTCAAAATAAAACTCAAGTGAAATGAAGGCCATTTGTTTTTGTGTTTTATTTTAGGATTATTCTGATTAAAAGTGCCAATTAGGTCGAGTGAATGAAGACAGCAAACGATTGAGGCTCATTTGTGTTTGAACTGTTGGAATATTTATTTTTTCATTTCAATTTGTTTTATTTTTAAATTTTCACAATTAATTAAAAAAGAATAATTGAATTAATAATTATGTATTTTCAGTACCATAATATCGATTGCACACGTTGAAGTACGTAAAATGGCGTTGACGTCGATCAAATAATATTTCAGAATTTAATTGTCAATCTCACCTCACCTCACCTCGGCTTGCAACGCTCGTTGTTGTTACAACAGTATTAACAATTTTCAAACAGAGTTTCCTTCGTGTCACAACGTCTGTTTCCCTCCGTTGAAACTTTTTTCAAGAAACAAACAAATAAATAAATAAATAAATAAATAAAAAAAATGAAAAATGAAAAGCACAGCCAAAGAAATTGACAAAGTGCAAAGTGGATGCCTACAAATGGTGTCATTTGGAGTCTTCTTTGTTGGAATTCTGACTCAGCCGTGAAGGGGGATCGTACTGTTGTCAGACGTTGTCGATAATATTTGGCAGCAAAGGAATTGTTGATTCCAGTTTCAGGGGAGGTGTTGATGTGTCGGATGACAGGGCGGAATTGAAAACTGAATTTGTTTCCCTTTCGTCATTCGTGCACGACCCCTCGTGAGTTTTCTTCTTAGTTCTTGTTTTCCTGTCGCTTAAGCTTTGTTTCGGTGGTCACGCCATGAGATTTGTTTTAATTATTTTTTTATTTGTTGTCGTTGTTGTTGTTGATGTTGATGTTGTCGATGATGATGATGTTGTTGTTGTTGTCGTTGTTGTTGTTGATGTTGATGTTGTCGATGATGATGATGATGATGTTGTTGTTGTTGATGTTGTTGATGTTGTTGTTAATGTTGTTGATGTTGTCGTTGCAATTTTGTTTATAAGATTTGATTTCATTTTGAATAAAATATTTTTCATTTTGAAAAAGTGCGCTGGCAACTGAGGCGTCCTTCGACGAAACACTGCAGAAAATGCTTTTGCATTTCAAATTGCATGAAAACTGCTGCTTTTTCTTCTTCTTTTTGAGACTTTACTTCCCTTCGATTTGAAACAACTTTCATCTTGAAAACCAACAACAACAACAAACATCCTATGAAACAGCAACAACAACTACATCAACATCTTGAAAACCAACAACAAAAACAAACATCCTTGAAACGGTAACAACAACAACAAGGGCGTCTGGATTACAGTCTGACGCAGATGGTTATCCACGGGATGCAAATTTGAAGGTCAGAAAAAAAGGAGCAAAAGCATCTAGAACTTCCCTAAAGTGCCGTAGCTCTTTGAGACTTTTAAATTAGAACCAGCCGCCAATGCGGTCACTTAAAGGGCCAAACTCTATCAGGGGTGCCAGGGATGCCAGGGAGGATTCATTGGCGGTTCCTCGTCGGATGAATGATGTCATGTCGGGCTGGGCTGGGATGGGTTGGGTTGCGTTGCCTCTTCCGTCGCCATGGCAATACGTTTGCGTTCTTTCCGTTCTCCGTTCTCGAGAAAGACATGCGCAATTGGCTTCACTCCAAGCGAAGGATTGTCGGACCCCAGAGATGCTTGAGATGCAGAGAGCTTCGACGACTCCTCCATTTCCAGGCTGAACATCCTCGGAGCTGTTGTCGTCGTTGTTGTTGTTGTTCCTTGTTGTTCCCCTTTCGTTTAATTACTCTTTTGTTGCACGAACCCTTCGCTTCGCATTTCCATCCTCTAAAATTCCACACCTGCACGCTTCCAGGCGTACNTGTTGTCGTCGTTGTTGTTGTTGTTCCTTGTTGTTCCCCTTTCGTTTAATTACTCTTTTGTTGCACGAACCCTTCGCTTCGCATTTCCATCCTCTAAAATTCCACACCTGCACGCTTCCAGGCGTACCCCGTCGACTGAGTACGTTTTGAAATGCGCTCCATTAAAATGCTCCATTATAGGCATTATACGTGTTCGAATCTTGTCGAGCGGTCGATGATGAATGTCGATGACGGATGTCGGTGACGGATGTCGGTGACGGATGTTCCTCAATGAAGGTGGAAAGAACAGGAGAAACATTTTACACATCTCCCAATTAATTCTTAACAACCCCCCTATCCGTCGTTATGAGGCCAAGGAGTGCAGGGACTCTTTATTTTCCAGTTGTTGTTGTTGTTGTTGTTGTTGATGGAGATGGTGGTGGAGGTGGTGATGATGATGATGATGATGATGATGATGATGATGATGATGATGATGATGATGACGACGACGATGAAGATGACGATGATGATGATGATGATGACGATGATGATGATGATGATGATGATGATGATGATGATGAAGATGACGATGACGATGACGATGATGATTGATGATGGTGATGGTGACGATGACGACGATGCTGATTATGATGATGACTATGACAACCATGCTGATGTNATGATGATGATGAGATGATGATGATGATGAGATGATGATGATGATGATGATGAGACGACGAAGATGATGATGATGATGATGATGATGAGATGATGATGATGATGATGATGATGATGATGATGATGAAGATGACGATGACGATGACGATGATGATGATGATGATGATGGAGGTAGTGACGACAATGGCGACGTAGACATTACAGTTTGGCGTCGTCGGCCATGTCGTGATGATTATAGCTTGTTTTTTTTAAATTGAATTTATGAATGAATAGTGATTCCCTAAACGAGAAATTTAATTGGCCACAAATTGATGAATGGATGGTGGAGGACCAATGAGAAGCTTTCCATCCTTCTGGAGACATCAGCGCGAGTATAATTTATTGTAAATGATATCATCTTTGTCATCACATTATCATCTGTTACCTGTTATCATTGTTAGTGTTATCGCAGCTATTAATGCACTTGTTATCGTTATTTTTATTTTTCACATTTTTTTACGCAACTTTAAATAATATTAATGACATAAACTAATATTAATACAATGTCATAAGAAGAAGAAGAAGAAGAAGAAGAAGAAGAAGAACAACAACAACAACAAAAGCAGCAGCAGCAACAACAGCAACGCAATGCAAATTAAATGTAATTTTAAAAGAATCCAATCACAGTGCTAAGGTGACTCCATCATCATCATCATCATCGTCGTCGTCGTCGTCATCATCATCATCATCATCCTATCGTAATGATACAACATCATCACCATCCTCACATCGTAATGATGCAACTCCACCGAACATCGTGGAATGTGACCTCTGCTCGTAAATGCAGCGTCTCTGGAAAGGAAATTCATATCTCGATGACTTCCTGACATCCATCCACCTAACGCCCCTTACCCCCATCTCCACCCACCTCCCTTCCCGCCATCACCCCCTCTGGTGGAGGATTTTCAGCAAATGTTGGAACCAAGCGATCTGCCACAATAGGCTTGGAATTAGTTGCCATGTATATATTTGAGTTCCCGATGCCAAAAGGCTTCGTGTTCGAAACCTGGCCATGGCTAGCACCATCGGCCCTCTTTGAAGTAGGCGCCATATAAATGCGCCAGCGCCTCCGGGATGGTGAGTAAGGCGCTGCATAAATCGAAACATTTCCATTCAAGAACTGGAGAAACCTGTCAACATGGAAAAGGGAAATTTTCCTTCATTTTTCCTTGGAAAAGCCATTCGCGAGGTGAAAACTTTCAAGCTCTTTAGTGTCTGTGACGTTTCGGTCAATTTTGGCGCCTAAAAAATTCTGCTTTATTGTTACGGTCGCTGCTCACCTGCCAATCACTATCATCACCACTTCAGTCGTCGAAAGGAATCATCATCATTATCATCATCGAGTCACTGAAATATTAAATTTTACATAAAAGAATCCTGCTTTTCAAAACTAACATTTCCAAAACGTCAAAACAACTTTCCCGAGATACAAACGAATGCATTCGAGCATACGAACAAGCGCATTCAAACATGTAGGTGCATGCATTCATTGAAAGAGAATTGTAAGCAATTCATGCATGAATGAACCTGAAGGCAGACAAACTGTAATACACCATAACAACTACGATTCGTGACATTCGTGACAAAAAGATTCCAATTCACAAACATTCCAGAGCCACTAATACACGATTTCCATACAAACGTAAAAAATACAAGCATACAGTATCACTCAAGTGTGCAACGTAAACACACGAAGACATCCATGCACACAAACAAAAGCATACAAATCCACCGACAACCCCATTGTCTTCAGAAAACAAAA
>MPNW01001172.1:78674-84990 GCA_011800805.1 Hirudo medicinalis
TTTCCAGACAGACATTTCCATTTCCAGACGTGGAGCCTGTGGTAATAGGTGGCCTAATATGGAGATGATGATGACGATAGTCGGTCTGGTGGTGGCACGGTGGTTATTTAGACGACGACGACGATGATGATGACGACGATGATGACGATGGTGATGACGGTGGTGATGATAACGATTGCTCCGTTGATGGCGGAGGTGGAAATTAAAACCCGCCCATGCCGCCGTCCGTGTAAGTTGATCATCTCTCGCCGTTGGCTTCCTAGTAATCCGTGAGCATCTCTGAAAATGTGGCCTCCCGCCCTCCTCATCCTTTAAGACTCAGCGTGCCAAAGTCATCAAGACAGTCAACCGGCCATCTGAAACCGCTGCTTTATTGCTAGCCGTTAACTTCGTGGCCGTCCTTCCGAAGCGTCTGGACATGAATTGGAACGGTCATTTCCAAGAACAAGGACACGGAGTCGAATGAATGGTTCCCCTGGAAAAGAAATTTATGACTGACGAGGATTTTTTTCCATCAACCTGGTCTGAAACTCTTCTCCGGCTCCTCTGGGAGCAGAAAGTTGCACTCTTTTTTGGGGGGCCCAGAGGAGCTGCTAGAAGATTCGCAAGATTGAGGAATTTCAGGAGAGAAAAGGAGAAAAAAAAATTTCTAAAGAAAAAATGTAAAAAGATAATTATTTTATAAATTGATTTTTGTCTTTTTTTTTTGTGAGATTTTGATCCAAGAAGAAGAAGAAGAAAGGAAAATACAAATATAAAAACGCGTGATGGAATTTCCGAATGGCGTTTCGCTTACAACAAAGTGAAGCTTAATGAAGACTTCAAATCTCCCAGCGGGGGCGGTCGCTCACTGAATCGACCCCCTCTGTCGGTTCCACGTATCCATCAAGTTTCCATTCATTCCCCACGACCCGATTGCGTCATGTCGGCCAAATACATCGCCCATAATTCACGCACGCGGTAGATTCTAATCCTGCCCTCTCAGAAGCAGGCACACACACGCACAGACCCTATCATCACTCCGGTCTCAGGGGTGATTCAATCGAGACAGTCGCCAGCAAACGTCCACCCTTGCCCCCCCCCCCTAATGGAGCATAAAATCCGTGGCTGGAATGGCTGATGTTGGGAATGGATTGATGGCAAATAGATGACAAGCTGCCCGATAAAACGAATCACCTTGTTATGTCTTTTCGAACACGTTTGAGAGGCTCGGTTTAATGCGAATAGACGCCGAATCCTGATTTATGGGGGACCCATCGGCTACGTGAGGGGATCGCCATTTCGGATGGAGTCCATAACGAGGAGTGAGGGAAAGATTGAAACGGGTCAGAGAGGGTAAAGGCACGGGGGCAGTGGAAACGCCCCGGAAATAAAGATCCATTTGCATTAATTTGTTTGTAAATGTCTCTCACTGAAAGGCAGAGCATTCGGCACGGTTCTCCATCAATGCGCTACTCTTTACGAGCCTCCAGCTCTTTTCCTCAACTCCTCCTCCCTTCCTTCCATCAATTTTTCCATCTTTTCTCTTCTTTCCATCCGCTGAAAGTGATCTCAGACCTTGATGGACAACGGGAATGTTTATCGACCCAACGTGCCCAAGCAAGATAAAACTCCAAACCTTCCAACTTAGGACAGCCTGAGTACACGGAGACACCACTTCCGTGTTTTTCGTTTTTCCATCCCGGATTGCTCCATGCATCTGCTGTGAATGTGATGCTTCTTCGTGTCATTTGCTCTGTAGTTGTTTTGTTGTTATTGTGTGTGTGTGTGAGTGTCTGTTTGTGTGTGTGTGTGTCTGTTTGTGTGTGTGTGAGTTAATTTCTTTCAATTAAAACCTTTGTGTTATTTTATCATTACTAATAAATCCTGATTTCATTCGTCACCTTATTTTTGCTAAAAATTGTCCTTGGCTTGATTCAATGCTGCTCGGTTCTGCTCAAAGCACTGGCAGTGAAAAGTGGTTGAATGAAAACACATTCCATGTTTGCAGTTGGTCGGAGAAGAAAAACAGAATTTCTCCAAATTGGCAAACCAGGCTGGAGACTTTGACTCGTCAAAACAAACATCAAGCTTGCATTCTTTACACAATCAGACCGAATAATACAGGAATTATTTCCACATAATTAAAAATTAAAATAATTAAAATTAGGTCATATAAAACACACCGGTGCACCTCAGCCAACCGTGTTGTTCTGCCAATCAGGGGATTTGTTCAGTCAAGTGAGACTCCAACAATTTAACCATCGAATTTCTGAGACAAAAGGGGTGGCTTCGTGCTGTTCATGCATGATTGAAGATACTTGCAAAATACAAATCAGCAACATCAACTGTGAAGTCTCTCTAGATGAAGTTATGGTTCTCGTACGGAAGCATTTAGTGGAGTGAATGAATGAATGAACGAACGAACGAACGAACGAATGAATGAATGAATGAACGAACGAACGAACGAATGAATGAATGAATGAATGAATGAATGAATGAATGAACGAACGAACGAACGAACGAACGAATGAATGAATGAACGACTGAACGACTGAATGAACTTTAAAAACGTACAGACGAGATATGAATGGATTAGACTCATTGTCGCCAAAATTGCCGGTTAAATTGAATTTTCCGTTGTTTCAATTCTCATTGAGCTAGGATTGATGATGATGATGATGATGATGGTGATGAAGATGATGATGATGATGATGATGAAGATGATGGTGATGATGATGATGATGATGATGATGATGATGATGACGACGATGATGGTGATGACGATGATGGTGACGATGACGACGATGACGTGATGATGATGATGAGTTGATTTTGTTTATTGTTTATTGATGAGTAATAATATTTATCCATGGATGAAGTTAATAATAATAATAATAATAATAATAACAACAACAAACACTTTAATCAAATTAAGCTCATAATACACTATTTAATTGCTACACAAATAAAACCGAATAAGAGAGTCGTCGTTCGTCAAGAGTTGAAAATTAAAAATAATTGAACGGACTAATTTCATATTCAACCAATGGTTCGCCTGGCTGACTAGATTAATATTTTATTACATTATCACGTCATTTCTAGCAGCTCACTCAGACAATTGCTCAGACAGAAGTATTCGCTGCAGGCGGACAGACAGACAAACAGACAAACAAACAAACATAACATACAGACGGACGGACGGAGAGGCAGGAGAGATTGATGTTTGGAATAAATAAGGAAAACTACGCCTCCGTCGACAGACTTCCATTCAGTCTAACCTAATTAGGTCCATTAACTCAGCCGTTTTCCAGGGCGGTGCACGACGGACAGAGGAGCTGGTTTTGATTCTCGTCTTCATTCACTCACTCATTCACTCACTCATTCACTCATTCATTCACTCATTCATTCACTCATTCATTCACTCATTCATTCACTCATTCACTCATTCATTCATTCATTCATTCATTCATGGCTTCAGAAATCCATCTCTTGTCACTTCCAGACGCTGGTACATGGATCGATAGACATTGGAGCCTTTTTTTTTCATGTGGTTGAAGTGATTGAAGATGTTGAAGATGTTGAAGTTGTTGAAGTTGTTGAAGTGATTGAAGATGTTGAAGTTGTTGAAGTTGTTGATGAAGGCAGGTAGTAGCTGTTGTTGAGATGTCAGGTCGTGCTGGTATTTTGGTCTTAACCTTGACTTACAAGAGATAAATATTATTGATATTATTTCATCACAAATATACTTTTAATTACTATTAATAATAATAATACCATTAATATTGTTCTTGCTCCCAAAGCCATGGTCATTCGCATAACTAATGATTGATGAAAACCACCCTATTCATCACTTTTTTGGACCACCCAAGACAGGACCCAATGTAAATGTGTAAATGTGTAAATGTAGTTCATTTGTGTAGTTCTAACCTCCCAGCTCCGAAACTTTTAATAAAAAAATTTTTATTATCTCCGATAAAATAAAAAATAATAATATAAATAATATTTAAATTCACGTATTATTCCATATTTGTGGCTTTCGGTCTGGAAGGGACTTATTATGGCAGCAGTCCGCTTGTAATTGACAGCTAGTTTAATATGGGGGCTCGAACTTTGATGTTTTTAAAAATAAAACCCTCAAAATTCCATCAGATTTTGAGAAAGTTTCGAAGGAAGAAGGTAAATTTGTTTATAAATTGCATAATTAATGTAATCCTAATTGGTATTGATCGGTATAAGATCAACAAATGGACAGGAAAATCTCGGACAAAATATTGAACGAATAATTAATGTTAAAAATACTTTTGGCTTCTCATCAAGCAGATGTTAGCGACGGATATTTCAATGAACAGTCACGTGGAGTGGAAACTTATGACATTCATTTCCTGGATTCGTTTCTGAAAAGTTTACAGGAAAGATTTTCAAAGCACACATTCATTCTGGTGGTACTCCAATGTTTATCACCAACAGGTCAAAGTCAGCTACAAGTCAGGTCAAGTTCTGGAAAACTGTAATTCATTGATTTTGTTCTACAAAAATTATTTAAGTGCTGCTCTTACTAAACTCATTGTTGAGCTTAGACTTTGGTGCAGATGACTTGCAAGACTTGAAAAGGATGAATTGCCAAAACAAGTAATAAGTGCCTTACATCGTCGTAAAGATGACACGATGTCAAATGTTTTAGCCATACTGCATAGTAGCCCGAGTCTACAGCAGATAATGAAAGATCTTCCTCTACGTTATGTCGTTTAAAAATCTATTTGAGAAGTTGTACATGAGATACATGTTGTACATCTGAGGAGACCTTAAATGGTTTAACTCTTCTGTATTTGCTTAGAAAGTTGACATCAACAGTGGAATCAATTCTAGATAAAATGGCTGGAAAACAAAGAAAATTGGGCTTTAATTTATAAGTACACCTGGTCTAAAGTGCTGTTTCGACGTATTTGGAAGTGTTTATAATTTTGAAATAAATTTTAAAATAGTTTTGTTTAAAAGACAAATTGTGAAAAATGGTTCGTTTGAATTTAAAGAATTGGCACAAAACTTAACCTAATAAAAGTCTCTGAAAAGATAAAAACTTAGAAAAATGGTATTCTAACAAAATTTCTGGGTGCGCCACTGTCCAATGCAACACCCACATCACCGCCCAATGCTCCACCCAAGGCACCACCCAAGGCACCACCCAAGGCACCACCCAAGGCTCCACCCAATGCTCCACCCAATTCGCCATCCAATTCACACCTAATGCATCACCAATGTCGATTAATAAACACGGTGATGGCGTCGATGTGATGTGTTCAATGTGCTCAACTTGTTGTAACTGCATGCGATGACAAAGTGAACAAAATCAATGTTGTTGCTGCTGCTGCTGCTGCTGATGATGATGATGGTGATGTTGCTGATGCTGATGATGATGATGATGATGATGATGTTGATGTTGATGTTGATGATGATGTTGATGATGATGTTGTCGACAACTTGCACGACATTCTGGAATGCTATCAAGTCTAGACCTGAAAAACGTCTCGGAAATAAAATAATAAAATTGTATAATAATATAATAATGTTATTTAGAATTGCAATTAATAACTGCATTATTATTATTAAATAATCATTTAATGGATAATTTTGAGATAAAAATCTTGGAAACATTCCATACTTGGAAGGGCAAGTTTTCAAGATGCACAAAATCTATGAAATTTATGAAACATCATTATTAGAACATCTTCAAATAATTTTACTTATCGCATAATATTTAGTTTAATAATAATTATGTATTAATATTATAATTATAAATAATTATCATTCCCTTAAAGGAAATGACCTCGAATCTTCTTCAAGTCAAACCGATAGCGAAACAAAAATGACTGCTCTTCAACCTTGGAAATTCGTCAAAATATGAAGAAAAAATCACAAGCAATTCACAAGAAATTCACAAGAAAATCATGATTAATTCACAAAAAATTTACCAGGCTCCAGGTGGACAAAAATCGAGACATGGAAGAGTGGAAAAAGAAGGTGATGGAAGAAGTAAAAGAATGAATAAAATCCAGAGGACGGAAGAAACTTTTTTTAAATGGAAAAAAATTATGAGATTAAATAGGAATTTAATGTTCAGATTTTAAATTAATTACATTTAACTGACGAACATTTAAATTGTCAATCTTGATCACGTGTGTTTCTACGCCAAAATGGACAACCCCGCAGAGGTAGACAATTATGCAATTAATAATAATAATAACAATAATAATAATAATAATAATAATAATAATAATAATAATAATAATAATAATAATAATAATAATAATAATAATAGTAATAATAACAATAATAA
>MPNW01001173.1:41353-51353 GCA_011800805.1 Hirudo medicinalis
TCCAGCGTCAAATCTGTGGTCGGTGCGACTTTAAGAAGCTGCTCAGAGAAGCGAATATCTATTGCAGGTTTTTTTTCAGCTCGAGTAGAAAATTATCTTTTTTTTTTATATTAAGGCTACTCCGATGATATTGCTAAGAGTGACTTTTAATAATGAGGTTAAAATTATGATTTAAATTAAATGATAATTAAAATTATGATTTGAAATATCATTTTGATAACATTTTTATTTTCCAAGGTGGATCCATGAATGTCTGAAACAAAAAAGTATTTTATGCTCACTTGAGAAACTCCCCGAAATCTTCAAGTAATCGCGCGACAAAGTATTTTCATCTCGCGTGTGAACAAGACTGGTTTGCCTACCAGACGATCCTCTTTTATCGATTTGTTTTTGCAAGATTAGGGATTTTAACAT
The DNA here is from genome assembly GCA_011800805.1 of Hirudo medicinalis. Lineage (NCBI taxonomy): Eukaryota > Metazoa > Annelida > Clitellata > Hirudinida > Hirudinidae > Hirudo > Hirudo medicinalis. The sequence continues at coordinate 41,768 of MPNW01001173.1, forward strand.
TGAAAAAACATTTGTCGGATTCTCATAAACGTACGGCATAAAAACCCTAAACCTAGCCCTACCTCTTCGGGAGTTTGTTTATCCGATGGCCGTCGCCATCCGAGTTTCTTCAAGGGATCTCCTCAATGTTTACTTGCCGCGCAGGCAGGATTAAGACAGATCGCTAGGCTTACTTCCAGATTCGAAGATTTGTCCGGATCAATTCATCTGTGTTTGTTAATTTATTTTCGGTAACGACTTGTAAAACCAAGGGACAATACATGACTGTTTCAAACCACGCATCAGACGATCGGATCATCCAAATGGATAAGGAGTAAGGAGATCCAACAATAAAAATTCCATAACAAGTTCAAAATTTTCCAAGTAGAAATTAGAACGAACAAAGAAACAATGAACACTAGACGACACTAAACAAGAACAAATGGCAAAACAAAATTTATGGACACAAGTTAAAAGATTGTTCAATAAATTATCTATACGAATTATTTGAAACAAAAGCTCGTCCGTACGGTTGCAACCGACAAAATGGCATCTGAGATCAATGGAATTGGTGTGCCGTTGAGCAGCGATTCAATCAAGACACTGAGCAAAAAGATATCCAACAGTTTTCACATCACATCAGCCAAAGACACGTTTTGCACAATTTCTGCTCGTCAAAAGTGGATTGCAAAATTATCGGTCGTGCTTGCGCAGCACGGGAATGATTCTACCCATCTTCGTCGTGGCACGAAAGCTTCCTGAACGAGCAGCAGACTAGATGAGATGCCTCGTGAAAATGCCAATGTGGTACTGAGAACTTATCTCTATTGTGCATTCTGGAAGGAAAGGTTCTCAGAAGGCACGAACACACAGTAAGACTTGGGCCTGCCTGAGCGATCAAAACTTCACATATAAAAATAAGCACGTGGACCCAATAGATGTTGAGTAGCTGGAATATGTTCTGACAAGTTACACTCGACACACTCGACCTACTAAAAAGCAACGTGTCTGGAAAAAAAAGTCAAATCAACTTCTGGAAAAATGTAGAAAAAGGATGACGACATCAAAATTTGCTGCGTGCAAAGTGAGCTGTCAAGATTGCTGCCACGCAGATGCTACGGATCCCCCGGCCCGAGAAAAGGTCGGGGGTCGGATCGTAGGGTTAGCACGCTCGAAAAAGGCTTGAGAACGGCACGCCAGACGGCCGCGAACGTTTCGGAATTCGACGGATCGCGACGACCGTTCGTGAAACTTGAGGTAGTTTTGAGTTTGTGAGATGGAATGTCAGTGGAATATCATCTGAGATCAAAAGAAAAATCCTGGAAAGCGAACAAGTGTTAGCAGCGTCATCGTTTTCGAGCGTGACTGCTGCGATAAGGTTTTGTGGCCTCTAAGTCTCTCGAATCTCTTGCTTGCCGGAAGACCCCGGCATCCGCTCGGATCTTCTTCGCAGGAAAATTTACTCAACTGGTAGGCCATAGTTTGCCAACAGTGACTAGACGACGGCTAATCGGCTGACAATGAAAAAGAGCCTAGGATTACTGGAGGCATCTTATTAGGTTATTCGAATCTTCGGGTTTGTACAGGGAGAGATAGGGAGAGGTACGAGCATCTTCGGGAGAAGTCTTGCGAGCGTTGTTGCCCTTGTTGCCGCCGCCGAGGTCGGGGCCGAAGAAGGGCAAGCCCCTCGCATCAGTGGCGGAAGGCATGAGACTTTGGCCATTCATGGCATCCAAATGGGTGTCCTGACCACGCCTGTGGCACTGAAAGATATCGTAGAAATTGGACTCAGTTATTAGAGCGCTATTGAATAATCGACACAGTCTCAAAGCCAAATGCCGACCTTGTGCTTCTGGAAATGCTCCTTCCGGAAGAATCCTCTCTTGCACGCCTGGCAGACGTAGCTGTAGATCCCTCTGTGAATGCGCATGTGCCTTGAAAAGTTGGAACTCCTGAAAAAGACCTTGCTGCACTGGGGACACTCGAAATGCAGCGTGCCATCCACCATCTTCGCCTCGTTTTTCAGCTTCAAGTACTTGGCCTGCTTCTTTATCTTGATGGCCATGGCCTCTTCCCTGTCCTTCACCAGACTTGTGCTGACCACGTAGCTCCCTGTTTGAAGGTCCAAGTGGCGTTCCCCCGTCTGCCTGATTTCTAGGGGACCTCGGACGCTTGGCGACGCCTTCTTCGCTTCCGGGCATTCCGCCGTGTTTTTGGCACGGATTAAGCCTCTCTGATGACAAAAACGAAAGTGTTGTTACTTGGAGAATCTCGAATTAGGATTGGTGGGTTTTCCTAAATCGACAATAAAATAAATTAGGAACAAGGAACGTTATGCAATACATTGTCTAAGGGGCTCTTTCTAACAATAACATAAATAACATTAATCAATTTGGGGAAGTATGATTTTAAGGTGCTATAAACAAAAAAAAATCATGGTTTTATTATAAGAGGGAGAAACGACCATCAAACTCTTCAGGTACCGAATCGTTTTCGGATTTTGGGACCCGATTCGAACCGTTCTCCTCCACGTCCGACACGCCTCCGGCAGAGGACTGAGGCACAAACTTCCTGGGAGTCGAGGACTTTCTTCTGGATTCCAAGTTTTTGTTCAAATCATCTTCGTGATAATTATGTGGTGAATTTCGCTGGGAGGAGAGCTTGTGTTGCTCGTCCTGCTGTTGCAAGTCGCCGACGGCCTTGTACTCCGGAAAGAGTTGCCTGCCGTGACCCGAAGAATCGGCCTTTTGGCCGCCGGCCTGGGGCGACCCGAGCTTAATTCGGTCGGCCTTCATCGGGGAGTCGACGTCCAATTCGTCCATCCTCACCAGAGACGACGAGTCGGGCTCGGAGTTCATGCTGATGTCGAGGACGGCCGATCTCCTGTTCGGCTTGTTGGGTCTCCTGTCGCATTTGTGTCTGACGAAGTGCTCCTTGCGAGTGAACTTTCGGGTACAAATGCAACAGGTGTGACTGTAGAGGCCCTGGTAGAAAAATGAGACGATCGGATGTTTATCTTACGAATGTCTCGAATAAAAGATAAGGCATATGGAATTCATTAACATTAATTCTTAGTACTTTATCAGTTTTCTTTTTTTTTTAAGTATTCGATGTTTTAGTGGTTTATTTTTGGGAGAAATAGCACGTCTATTTCTGAACAGCACGAACAAAATGTCGACGTGCATGGAATCCCTTGCATTTTAAAAATCAGAATTAAATCCATAAAAATGGAAATACTCCCATGAGCTGGTGATAACACTAAGAACGTTTATAAAATATTTTATCTTTGGAAATATGGCTGCCAACGTGATCGGTACGACTGATCGTCGGTCTTAGCGGCAAAGAATCGCCTTCGGGCTAAAAAGCTAACACAAAATGAAGCAGCATCATCGCCCACAAAGCTGTAATTAAGAAAAGATGAAAGAGCCATCTTCACCTGATGTATCTTCATGTGTCTTCTGTAACTCGACTTGTAGTTGAATTCCTTTTGGCAGATGGTGCAGATGTGTCTCGTCTCCTGACGACTTTCACTTGCGGGCGGGTTCGGCTCTTCGGGCAGGACCACCAGCACGTCCGACGGCGCGTCGGCCGCCTTCTCTTCTTTCACTTGGGGCGGAGTTTTGATCGGAGTGCTGCACAAGGGCATCTCCCTGGGTCTGCTAAGGACTTCCCTTAGAAGAGACCTGATCCCTTCTTTTGGCTTAAAGTTGTTTTGGTTGGTCTCGGTTACTGTCGGGTTGTATTCTTCGCTGCCGGCATTCCCGTGATGTTGAGAATTCCTCTTGTCGGTCTTGGAGAAATCCAGAGGCTCGGATAGAATTTCTGGCAACAGCTGAGGAAAGAGAGGTCCTCTCAGCGGTAGTGTCGGATTCAAGTTGTTCCTAAAGCCAAGTCTCGGATTAAGAGCTTCCCAGTTCAGCTGGTACATGCTGAGTTTTGATTCCGAAAAGGAGAGACTCTTGCTTAAGTGACTGATGTAAGCTTTGTTGTCCCTTATCGGTGTGGACATGTACGTGGGAGCTGCATTCTGACTCTCTAAGTTTGGCGTGCCAGGGAACATGATGGTGCTCGCAGTGGCCGTTGTGGTGATGCTTTCGTTCTCGAAGAGATTTTTTGTAACTTTTTCGAGAGCAGTTTTGCTAGTTTTTTCTACAAAGAAATCTAAATTTTAGAAATGTGTGGCAAGTTTAAACTTTAATGAAATGCACGAACGTGGAAATTTGTCTTACCTGGTGAAAACGTTCCATTGATCTTAAACTGTGCAACTTTGAAATCCAGCCAAACAAAAAACGGACCCAACTGCTGTGGATCGGCATTTTTAATTAGCGAAGAAAATCCTTCCTGTAAGCAAACTAGATCCATGTTTTTATCGCTACAATGCACATCTCGTAAACATCTTTCCGGTGGAGCGGGTTTAAGCCTGGAAACGATCCGACGTCACGCCAGTAATGCTGAATCAGTTACAATGTTATTCACAACTCCGGAATGTAATTCATAAAATCCTACGTCCGTCGCCAGGACCAAGATGGTTAATTCGTCTACGAAACCCGTTCGAATGAACGGAACTCCTCACGAAACCGAACGGGCATCAACGTAAACAGAACCTAGCACCAACAACCATTTTGTAGAACAATAACCCTGCGCTTGCCTTGCCCAGCACAAGCACTAGTCACGCTCTCCCTCGGCGGCCCTCACGATCTCCTAGCTTCAACCCAAGAAACCTTTGTTCTTTGTTTAACGCTATGATACTGTATCGGGCCAGCTTGTCTTCCTACAACACACGTGACTACACTGAACAATGTACAAGGTGTTAGATGATGTTCTACATCTAGTTCACACCTATGTTTTTAACGCTTTTAAGCGCTCTGGAAGCCCTAAGGTGCCCATTTGGTGGTCACTCCTAATGGCTATTCTGATCTCCTCTCAGTTTCATTATCTTTGTCGGTGGCATTGTTAATGAATTGAAATGAAAACTATTGCATAATGGTGTCTGTTTGAATGCCTTCTTTGCCGACAAAGGATGACAAATATTGATTCGTTCTGTTGTGTTCAATACCTTCATGACTCTGTTCCCGATTTTTTTTTTTATTATGAGTCAGAGAGGCTGTTAGCTCGCCGAATGGAGAAAATATCCATAGGTATAAATTGTGATTTTTATTTACTTACGCAAATCACCGAACAATGACAAGATAAGCGAAGCAAAACATAAAACTCCATTAAGACTAAGACCGATAAAGGGGATTGGCGCTTAAATGCATTTGCGGTAGTTGATAAAGCATCTTGGAATTGACACGAGGTGAGTATGTCTGGACCGGTGTCAGCCATAAATTTCGTGTCAACCGCCGGCATGGGCGTCTGCGTGTGTCTTTTTATTAAGCATGAACAAGAGGTCCAAACTAATCTTCTCCTAGGAACGAACATGTTCTTGCTTTGTTCTAAATGGAAATGCCTTAGTCTTTCCGGATTAATCTTGACAGCGATGATGCAATAAGGATTAATTAAATTTTTATGAGAACTACCCCCGTGGGAAAACGAAATCTTGCCTCAGAAGGAGTCATCGATGGAGGCCTGAATTCAGCTCTCGAAAAGCATCGACAGCATGGAGTGGAAACAATGGACGTGCAGCCACCAGGAAAAGCATGGAAAGAGAAAAAGTGGGCCAGCGGTTCTTCCGCACTCTGCATCAACGCTATCCCTACCGCTGGTGTGATATGTAGATGTGAGCGAGTTTGGCTCAGTGTAGGTTCCGATATTTGCGAAAGTATCTCTCGGTCATTGGGGATTCAAGGCTTGGGGGAAGCGGCTGCTCGGTGCTCATGTTTTCCAGAGATTTCCAGTGATATGCGTTGCTCACGATGCCAGTGCAGTTATGAATTCCACATGTTTTGCCATGGTTCAGCTCTTGCACTGCCTAAAAACTAGCCAACGAAATAAGAACATTGAATGATTTAATCGCCTGATCTCTTTCATGTTAAATTTCTTTGTATTTCAAAGTCTTAAGAAATAAAGCATCATAATAGAATCTGGAAAAACCTCGGGTTTGTGTAAACGAGCAAACTAAAGCCATACATCTTGATTCACCGAAGTAGACCTTAGAAGAACGCCCAGTCATTTCCAAGATACGATCTCATGAATAAACTCGACGATGATGATGATGATGATGATGATGGCGGCAATGGTACTTGACTAGCAAAGATTTGAAATCAAAATTTGGGTTGATGAGAAATATTTTTGAGTCTCCCTATTTTCACTTTCGACCTCTCACAAGTCATGAGAGCATCTGAAAAGGACTGACGATGTTTGTTGACTATGACGGATAGCCAAGAAGTGTACCTTTGTGCTTATGTTGTCTGCTCTCCGTGCTAGTTAGACATGCCACTCGTCTACTCCAGCAGCTCGAAATTTGCACTGGTGCTGTTGCTCCTTCTCCTGCCCGGTTGTGGTTTTCTTGCAGGATTTCCAGTAAATCGGGCTAAAACAATCGAGGGCTTGAAGCTACAGAGACAATTTTTGTATTGAGCCGAACAAAAACACGCAGACAAACACACACACACAAAACGAAACTAAAGCATAAGAAATATGAAACCTTCCATTCTAGTTGAAATATGTTCTCTTCTCTCTTCTGCTTATTAGTTCAAAAGATTCATTTTGAATGATAATGGTTGCGAATATCAGCAAGTTTAGAGAACACCGACGTTTTTCAATCCTCGTCAAATTTGTTGATAACATCGACTGGCACTCTCTGAAAGATTTCATTCGGGGATCAAGTGGAAGCGAGCGGAATGGCGGCCGGCCTCTTCCATGTATGTGGGCGATCGTGCCTCGCGAGAATAAGCCATCTGCGAACATAAATAACGGGTCTTGGTTCTGAGTCGGTGTCAGGCTGGCTATGGCATGTTGGAGCACATGTGAACTCGTGAAGTTTGAGGGGCGTGTGACTGTTGCTGCTGTTGAAAACCGAACATCGATTCTATCCGCCATTTTGCGTTCTCAATCGACATCATTCCATTTATTTGGGCCCTGGTTCTTCCGCGTCTGGATTGACACGAGGAAATGCAGGCCGACATGGAGAACTTCGACCGGTTGTATTTTAAGCGACTATTTTCTAATGTTTACTGTTTTTTTTTGCTTTGTATCTTGAGCATCTTCTTTCTTGAGCATTCACGATTTGTCTATGCCGCGCGTCGATTTCAAACAAAAACTACACGATGAATTCGGACAAACGAGATAATGTCACATGAATGGTGCATGATGCATGATGAATGATGAATGATGCATGCCGTGGTTATAATTGTGACAGCAATTAAGGTTATAGCTTTTGGCCAGTGACCCGTTGAGACTACAACGTCAATGGAGGGGGGGGGTTGTGACAGGCGTGAGGTTAATCACCGGTGCACGTGTTTTAAATGATTTTCTATGCAAATGTGGGCAATTTGCTCGGAGAATACAATTTGAGACGATTCACGATTCTTTGCTTGGAGCGAATTCAATGCCAGCCATTCGAATCGGTTTCACTCGATTCTACAATTGTTCTTGAGGACCACTCGAAAGGTTTATCGACTTGTTTATTGCCTATTATTAACATTTATTATATTATTATTATTATTGCTCACAATTGTTAATTAGACTTCGGGTTTTTTTGTCTATGTGCAATGCCGAAGGTTGAAACAATCATCAGTGCGTTCTTGGAAAACTCTGGAGTCTTCCTTCACTGCGTCAGAAATCCTTTCTGAGTTTTGATTCATTCGACCGATAAACAATTTTCTAATGGTAGAAGATCGTAGAAGAAGTCGAAATGGTCAGATGACGATGGTGAAGATGGTCGCAAATAGATTCAACGGACTACTACCTTATACTTACAGTGTACTTACGCTAAACTTGTAAGTTCCGAGACTCTCGAAGATGCCCGATTAGATGTCATGAAATGTGAACAGAATTAGCTGGTGATTCAAGCAGTGTGGGTTAAATCCACACGTTAAATCCGCAGGGTACATGGTTTGATATCACCGAATGAGTTTGACATCGGGTCGTACCAGTGATTCCCAGATGGACAATTCCGATGAAATTTAAATCTTAGAAACTGTATGATATGCATGGATGGAAAGATGGGTCTATCACAGACGGGTCTTAAAATAACCATTGGGATACTTATTACAGGTAAATCGGCCAACTTAAAACCATAAATTAAATACAGTACAATTCCATTGATTTGTCCATTCTTTTGTCCACCAAGATTCCCCTTTTGGGACCTTCAGTCTACTGACGGAATACTTTAAAAACTGAAACCAGTAGAAAGCCGATGACAGCACCGACCAGAGATCCGACTTGCGTAAATACGCCGTTATACAAAAGCAGGTTTTCACCCCCAAGTTCAGAAAGGGCAGCACTGATGCAGACTTTCACGTAGGAGAAAATTGCCACGAGAAGGACACTGCTGAGTATCTGGAACGACAACAAAAACATGAATATGTATATTTATAAACAAACATTATTATAAACAGTATTATAAACAAACAAACAAACATATAAATAAATTGAAGAAATATCTTTTAGTATATTATTGTTTTAGTAAAAAATATTATTTCTAGTAAAAAGTAAAATTTTTAACAAATTAATTTCACTGCTTAAATAATATTTAAGACATCTCTAAATTTGGAAACAGGAAGAGATATCAATCAACTCACAGCTAAAACAATCCCGGATACTTCATCCTCGAGTATGGGGTTAGGGCTCAGAGCAGCCAAATAAACATGATAAGCAGTCAGGAAGGTACCTAGTGCTCCTAATGTCGAAATGATGCTGAGGCGTCTGGTTGTGATGACCAGGGTGAGAAAGCACGCCAAAGGGTTGACCAACACCGACAGTTTTACGGCCAAATCGTAGGTGAGGTGGCCGTACGGCAGACAGGAGTATGACTGTATCGACGGCAGAATTCCGTTGGTTAAAGCGTTTATCCAAGCTACCAAAAAGTAAAATGCAATGCACCGGTAGAAATCACGCTGTGACAGTTTCTTTTTTGAAGGATCATCTTCGGAAATCAGTTCTGATGAATAGCCATCTTCCCTGATCTGTTGATTGAATTGGTCTTGTACACCTTCAGTCCTTGAGTTCGATGCGGACTGATTCGCTGTTATTGAACGTGGACTGTCCTTCGAAGAATGATAGCCAGCGTCCAAGTCGACTGAGATCGCTTCTATTTGGTTTGTTTCTCCGTCAGCGGTGACAGAATCAGTGTCTTTTCCCTTACCGTTAACTTTAAACGCATCGAACATTGGATGGAAGTTGATGAAAAGGAAAGATGCCAGAGAAACTGCGAGGAGGATGGTGAGAATAACTATAAATACGCTGACCGAAAATCGAACTACTGGTTCGCTAGTCGAGGTGATATTTGAAAAAGTCCCATTTCCTATGCTTTCATCTAATTGTATTCCAAATCCTTGGGCTAGTCCAACCAGAGCCGGAATCAGACCGCTTAAGCCTTCTCCGACGTACAAAGCGGTCATAAAGATAGGGGACTTGAACTTTGCCATGTAGGGTAAGTAGACGACAGAAGAAGTGCAGTCTACCGTGGCAAGGATCAAGGACAGGGACAGCAGAGCAGTACTGT
>MPNW01001173.1:56353-63853 GCA_011800805.1 Hirudo medicinalis
CGACCCCGCACCTCCGCTTGCACATCGGGGCGACCATCTTCCACTCCCCGCTCTGCGGGTCGTACTTCTCAACGCTGGAGATGGCGTCGCCGCTGCACCAGCCCCCCACTGGAAAGATGGGATGATTTGAGATGAAGTTAATCGAGTATGTTGTCTAGTGAGAGATGACGACATCATGGTGTCCTCAAAGTTCGAGGCCACGTCTCACCTGCGAACAAAACCTCCCCGCACCTGATGGGCTTCCTCGGACGAGTCCTGGGGCCCTGCGTTAAGAGTTAAGATCGGGAACTGTCAGCGATTAATCACTATAATGCACGACGAGTGACATTCGAGTTCGCACTCGATTGAACGATCGACATTTCCAAACCTGCATGTGAGGTCTCTCCTGCGGCAGGAGGAGGTAGTTCTTGGCCTCGTCGACGAGGTCCCTGCAGCCATCGTCGCTCTTTATCAGAAGGTCGGAACCGACGGTGCCCACCAGGAACTTGGGGCTCATGAGCGGCAGCCGGACGTGTTGCAACACCTGAGGTCAGAGGTCAGGTGATAATAATAATAATAACAAAAATAATAATGATGATGATGATGATAATTCGATATTCAAATCAATTTTGCAGGTTAGCTCATGTGATTGTAAAGGAAAACCAATCAAACAGCACGTTGCCTTCAAACCAGTTTGCTTCGTGTTCGTCATAAAATTGTCGTCATCATTACCGAGAAATAGTCATAATGAGATTATTGAGGACACGAAACAAATTGAACCCGGACGAACCAATGGGAGGTGCTGCCTTCTTTCGAGGACGTTGAACCTGACCCATGCCATAATGGCGTTGAAGACGAGCTCCTCCGATTGGACGTTCAATTCTTCGCTGGAGATGATGTCCACCAACTGATTGACGGGAAGGAGCAGGAATTCCTCGCTCTCCATGACCTTCGAAGAGGTGCAAGGTCGTCGAAACGGCCGATCAAATTTGACTCGCATAAAATAATATTAATATCGTAACGACGTCGAAACCAATGCCGAGATATCTCGATGAAAAGCATCGAGGTATTAGCACCTGAGTAGGCAACGTGCAAGAAGGTTCGAATAAAAAATTAATAATTGAATAACATAATTACCAAACACCTGTAAGTACTGATCAGACGCCAATTACACGAACGTAATCACGCGACTTATTGTTACAATTACGCAATTAACCAATCAGGGACAACTCGACACCAACAGGGCGTGCTATTCTAAGCAGGTGCTCGAGATGAAAATATTGTATGAATATTATTCAGCCTACAGAATAATATTACCTCCTTGTTGCTATTAAACATGTTGTCGTCCAAAGGGAATTTGGCGAACAATCTTAACGTCGGCACGACATCCGTCAACAAAAGGATTCATTTTGGGCCAATAAGTTGTTAGGCAGAATGTTTCAGTGGGCTTTTTAAATTGATTTCAATGCGAGGCTGATTTGAGGGTCGACTTTTCCAGCTGCTAACTGGAAAGTATTTTCGTCATGATCATCACCGGCACAACAGCATCATCATCGCTAATATCGTTACTGCTGCCTGTAGTTTTTACACATTTGTATTCCTGCTTCTCATTAGCCCGGCAACTCCTGCCTTAGAAAGCCCACAATGGAGGATGATTCGTGCTTCCACTTGGAAATTCCTTCGTGATTTTTTAAACGACTTCTCCACCGAGTGCATTTTTAATCACCATCAGTGTCCTCCTCCTCCTCCTCCTCCTCATCTTCATCATTTATTGATGAGCATTGTTGCACTCAGATTTTTTTACCACATTAATAACAAGAATGCAATGTCATGCATGAAACTTCATGGATGGAAGGCCTAATAATTCAATCCCAAATGAACCGAAAGAAGGACCCCAGCTAGGAAGGGTCGGTCAAAACCACTCGTGAAGATGTGCTACCGTTGCTGTTGTTGTTGTTGCTGAAGTTGGTGAGTTAGTGGCAGGCTGCTCGGACTGCCAGATGAAAATGTTCCTTCTCCACGCGAGAAATGACGATTGCCGGTCCTTGTGAACTCGAAAGTGACAGTAAAAGTGAACGAGAGCATCAGCAAATTATCATCGAGACACGCCCGACGAAGAGGGAACGATTACGAGAGAAATGTCGTTCGTAATTCGACGTCTTTACGAATTCAGACGACGCGACAGGGAGTCTGTTTCGACCTTCGGAGAGCCAAAAAGCGACCTTTCTGTGCATTTTCGACTCACCTCGCCTCCGTTCATGTGGTCTCGATTGGAGGCATCCTCGAAAAGATAACTGCTTCATCACATCAATCATCATCATCACATCAATCATCACCATCATCACATCAATCATCGTCATCATCATCAACACCGCAAGTTGACTAATGCGAACATTCGTGCACACAAATAAAAGCATTAATAAAGGCCCTCCACTCAAAAACAAGTTTCACGAAAAAGAACACCGCGGACTGCCCTTTCGTCCCCCGTCGGAGCGATCGGGGAATTTCGGGGCAGACCTCGGGAGCCCGATCGAGCCGGAAAAACCGAACGAGGAGGCGTTCGGAAAGACCGGCAGGATTTAGTGCCGACTTCGGAGATAAGGAGTTCCGAGTATTGCCGACGTCGAGCAGATAAGACGAGCAGGAAATTAGGAGAGAAAAATTAAGACCTTCCTTTGAAATTGGTGCTCGAAGTTGTTTTTCATGGAATTAAGAAGGCATTTAAATCAAGTTCATGAAGTTTTTTTGGTGCAGTGACAGGCACTCGATGATAGCACCTTTCTAGAAACTTTTACGAGCCCAACGTTAAATCTTAATTTCCTCGGTTAATTGTTGCGAACAATTTATCAAATCGCGCAATTTTTGTCTTTCTAAGTAACAAATATAAATCCCAACAGGACATATTAATTAATATTTATCAGTTACTTAACAGTTACTACTAAGACTGACAAACAAAAACATCGAGCCAATCGAAAATCCACTAACGGCCGGAAAATGTTGTTGGGTGTACTTGTCCGCCTTGCGAAGCAGGTCTCGACAACTGTGGGTGTCGGCAAAGGCCCGGATTCCGAGGCAATTTGAAGGATCCAGCTGCTTCTGGAGAAAGTCGCAGCAAACGTCCTGAATCTCGGCCAACTGGAGCAGACAGGCGGCCGGAAGGAGGGTTTGGACGTTCGACTCTTCGATGACGATCGTGGACGTGTAGCAAAAGTCGAGCAGCAACTCCATGGCATTCTCGTCGACGTCTTTTATGATGACCTGCTTTGTTGAAACAAATGCATGCCCGAGACCATGGCTCCGAAGTTCGATTGAAAAATTAAAAATGAAGATGGGTGGAAAATCTTGTCGAATAAAAGTAGAACGAGCAACAATTTATTACAGATGCATCGTTTCCGACATTTTCCACGACCGATCGGTTTTTGAAGCGCTGCACTCCGAGGAGCATTCGCAATGACAACGGTGTCGGCAATAGATGAACTCACCTCCGTCTGCCGACTCTCTGCCAACTCCCCAGTGAACATGGCATGGAAGTAAGGGCTACAAGCAGAGAGGATGACCCTGTGGCCGAAAATCTTCTTTTGTCCAACAATTAAAACTACATCGCAGAGTTCCCTGTGCTTCCTTAGAACGCTGACGGCCTCTAATGTGTGTCTGGGATGCTTTTCGGAAGTGTAGGGCATCCTGGTCGATGACGGGGTGCCGTCAAATATGTCCATCTGGACCACTCCGGACATTTCGCTGACCGGGTCGGTATTTGACGAACACAATGGACGTTGAGGAAGGAAGGTCTAAGCAATGATTGCGACTCCCTTTCAATGAAAAGTTGAAGGCGAAAAGTCTACAGAAAATGTTTCTAAGTAAATCTTAAATTCTTTCGGTCCTTAGGAGGCAGGGCTGAGCCGTCCCAGAAACTAATAGGCTATTGAGGCTCCGATGTAGGAGTTATTTACATTTGTCAGATAAAAACATAATGGCTATGTAGCCAAAAAGCCGCTTTATAAATTATCATGTAATGTTTTTGTATAGAATGTGGTCCATTAGAGAGAACATTAAATTTAATTCGAGACAATTTATTTATCCTGCAAAACAGTGTAATTTGCACCAATACGCTCATCTCTTACATTATTATATTTTAAAGCTTAAATGCTACCAAATTTATAAGTTTGCGAATAAACTATGAAAAAATTCATTTAAAAATATATAATTTTATTTTTCTCACTGTTATTGTTTACTACATATCATAATGAAAATAACTAAAACTTCATTAAGAACAATTTATTCGCAAAAATCTCTTTACAAACGAGTCATCGGGCAACTTTTCATTAATTTGGAAGTTGATATTCGCTTCCGTGCGCTAGAATTGTTTTAAAAATTATAATCAATCCAAAGCATTCATTAATGAGAACACTGGCTTCAGGATATATCGGTCTTAAAAAAAAAAAGAAAATACATCGTGAAGAACGACAACTAAAAGACATTTGATGATCTCGGTTGACACGCAGACATAAATTCTCCTGAAATATATCCGAAATAAATCCGAAACAGAAAATGCACGAGAATCTAGAAAAGTAAGAAAGATACACAACCCGAGTAGTATTAAGAAGGAATGTTTAAGACCAATTTTTGTTGTTGTTGTTGTTGTTGTTGTTGGAGGCACGGAATACACGCAGTGGAAGAAAGCCGTGGTTGCTCTGCTGGTCACTGCTTCAGTGCTGTGAGCGTGGACACTGGAAACAAACATTTTGTTTTCNTTGTTGTTGTTGTTGTTGTTGTTGTTGGAGGCACGGAATACACGCAGTGGAAGAAAGCCGTGGTTGCTCTGCTGGTCACTGCTTCAGTGCTGTGAGCGTGGACACTGGAAACAAACATTTTGTTTTCAAATTCATCTTCAGAATGTGGATGTATTTTGCTCCAATCGATTTGCCTAATAATGCAATCTTGTAAGATCAAATAAGTGGAGATCTTGAACGTGCTGCTGTCTGCTGATAAACGTTATGGCGAACAAACTGGCCGTTTTTAGCATAATAAAAATGTAGTTTTAGAAGTTGAGAGGTACTTCCATCTGAAAAGAAATCTCGCGGCATTTGTCCTAAAAGTAAAGATTTTAATTTTTCATAAATTTAACACGATGAACATTTAGTGAAGGTTTCCGATCAAGTACAATCTTAGCAACTTTGGATGTAGATACGCACCATATTGTCAACGATGCCATCGAGAAAACAAGGTAGGAAAGAATATTTATTAATAATTTACTTTCGTACGACGGTAGTTTCACTTTTAACCTTGTTTATTTACTTTGTTATCATTATTACATTCCCTGCGATTTTATGAAAACGCTAAAATATATGGCACAATTCAAAGAAAACAAGTATAGAATGCACCATGCTCCTTCATTTTAGTCTGAAAACGATAAGACATCTCACAGTTTTGCAAAAACTTGCAAAAGTTTTCGTTGCAAAAGAAACACTAAATCTTAAAACTTGTCATTTTCGGTTTAAATTTGGATAAATGAAATCTTTAAAAGTGGTGACGATTTCGAAAATATGTTGATTTTTGAGGTTCTGAGTGACTTTGACTCGTTTGTAATTTGAAAATATGCCAGCAACCATTTAAAAAAATCCATAACAACCATGACGATGACGATTAAAATTATTTAGAATTACAATAACTGTTAAATCGTGATATTTCAATGCCAAAATTGACCGTAAAATTACAACAATTGCACGGTGACAGACGCCCACAGAGCTCTCGAGCTGCTGGAGGAGTACCACAGTCAGTTGACTCAAGTCCACGACAGACCTCTGAGGAATGCCATCGAGAGAGTCATCAGAATCTTCAAAAGTAGACTCTTCCAGGCACTGCTCGGTATTTTCCTGCAGCTTTTATTTGAATAAAGTCCTTTTGCACGACTAAGATGATTTGGATCGGTAGCCAATAATCTCTATTGCTGTTTGAAATATTAATAATCGATGAATATTGTTGTTGTAATCGTTGCTATTAAATCATGTAGTGTTATTATCCCGAGAGTGCATCCGAAAATAAATATTAGCAGCGTTGATAAAAAAAAAGTCATGTCAAAAATGTCAGATGTCATTTTCCAAATTGAATGATTTCCAGACAACGAAGTCGTATAATTGGCGCATGGAATATTCTATGAAAAATAAAAAAACCTCAATTAATTTACAAGATTTTACACTTTAAAACATTTTTAAACCAATCCTAAAACTCCGACAAGACATCCAAGAGTTCTATGAGACAACCCTACTGGATGACACCAAGTCCCCCCAGCAGAAAACACTGGAAACCTTACACATTGTCTCAAAGTGGGAACAGCACTTGACGCTGGTCGGATCGAATTCGCTATCAGAGGTTTGGTTTTTTCTAAGATTTTTGAGGGAATTTTGGGTATTTTTGGGTGCTTTTGGTTTGTATTTCCGTTCTTTTTCTGATTTCTCGACAAAAGTCTCTTTTCGCATTGAATTTTTCGACTATTTTGTGGCAGTTTGTGATGCTTAGTTTTGGCGATGTCTGGAAAACATCGATCTTTTGCGTACACGTTCTTGAAGAGCGTCTTCTTCATTTTCGTCGTCCAATCAACGATTAATCATTTCGTTACTTAGTCCATTGTTCGTGATGTTTTACAGGTTACGATTGTACCAAGTTATGGTTTGTTTGGTTTTTTTTTTCAATTTTCAAAAAGATACAAGTTAAGTTCAGCAGTCCAAAGAAAATTTACAAATAAATTGAAATTCCTTTGATATAGACGGTTTACGACATTCATGATTAATATGTTGACGACCAATAAAATGTTTAAAACCTCAAAAATCCTCGGAAATTGCTTCCCAAAAAAATGTTCGAACATTGTAGATGGAAATTTACAAGCCCTAATGAAAGGCGTCCTTAAAACCGAGAACCGCCAAAAAGCTCCATTAACAAGCAGACGCCAACGACGCTTTTATTCCCGCTCGAGTAATTTTGAATTTTGAAATCATGCAAAATAGAGGGGTCTTTTTTCGACTTTGCCGACTGTTTTCTTCCGAGTTTTGTAACTTAAAACTCGGATATAAAGAGAATGCAATTACTTTATGAGGTGAACTCGTTACGTTATTCACCTGGCTTTAAACAGGTAATTAAAGGATTTGTTAGCTGCTTTGTTGCTAGTTTTTAGAAGCTAAATCGACTGAGGATTTGAATTGTTAATCGGACATTTGGAAGGCTAATGTCACCTCAAAATGTAAAGTTATCAGTTCGTTTTACTTGATTGTCAACTTTGAAAACACCGAAGATGACTACAAAAGAAGGATAACAACAGAAATTATTCGAATTATTGATTATTTGCAAATGCACCATGTTATACCGGCATGTTTAGAGCGAGCTTGTGGGTAGTAGCAATCTTAAAATCGAAAAGTAAATGTCATATGATGTCAGCAGCTGTCAGGAGGTGTCACACAATGTGCTGGAATGTCACAATTCAATAAATGTCACTCGTTTGTTGACATGCGCAGTATAACCCTGCGTTTA
>MPNW01001174.1:0-23093 GCA_011800805.1 Hirudo medicinalis
TCACGTCGTTAAATGAATCACCTGTTGCACATGTGGAAAGCAATGACGTTTCCCAATTCTTTGGCCTTCTCATGGAAAAAGATGTGCAGCTTTGGCAAACCAGGCATGTAGGGTAGCGAACCAACGAAGGGCAAGGAAGGCAGACATGGTGGACGCTTCAAGGTCTCCCTCTTCTTCCTGAATAACTGTATTCCTAAATAGGCAACCAAGAACGTCAAAATATAAACAATAGCTGTGGTGGAAAGCTCTGCCATATCACATGTGTAAGGTAAAGTCTAGACTTAAAGAACTTCAGATGCCTCCGCTTTTGATCTTACATTGCAACTCTTCAACAAACAACACAATATGAATCAACACAGAGCAGTCTTTCCCTGTATAACAATTGGTTGAACTGAATCGTTTTAGGCCAAATGAACTTTGGATTTTTAGTCTTTGTTTCGAAGTTAATGTGTTCTTAATTTTTGTGTTCTTAATTGGTTGACCTGAATCGTTTTAGACCAAATTAACATTGGATTTTTAGTCCTTATTTTGAAGTTAATGTGTTCTTAATTAATGAACTCTTAAAAACCTCTTTAACCCACAACAATTTATAAAGTTTTTTTAATGTTATATAGATATCTTGCAACATAGCAAATGCAGAGTTGAATTTATGACCATACTCAACTGTTTAATTAAAGCGTTAAACAGGCAAAGTTATTTAACTAATTGTCGCTTCACGTTTGTAATAATAAAATATTAATAATAATAATAGTAAAATAATTTTTAAATTTTTAATATAACATTTTTCAAACTCAAATAAACTCTTCTTTTAATAAAATCATGCATTTGTAATACATCTGACGTCGAATGACTGAAGGTGTTTTCGTTCGCAGGTCTTTTAACTTTGTTGTTTACGTTCGGTGTCTTCTGCCGATCTTTGTATAAACTGTATAAATTAGAAAAACATATTTGTATTTGATTTAGAACCCAACGTAGTCAATCAGATATCAGTTGAAAATTTGAATTATTGAAAATGTTTGCCAAGTTAAAAAGGACGATCGAGGTCCAAAACAATCGCCCAACTCAAATTTCAAGCCAGCATACATCGGTTTCGGTTCTTAACCAGAATAACAACTCATCCACATCACAGGCTCCAGTGCATCATTCTGGTTAGTCAGGTTCACAATAATAGTATAATTAGCCCACAAACATTGGACAACTTTTAAATATGGCAAAAATATGTTTTGTCGGGATTTAGGTCGACACATTGACATTTAAACAATTAATCACTTCTTTAATTAAAACTTGAGACCTTAAACAATGTAAGTGTCACTTGAGAAAATGCATATGTGAGCATGTACGTCTTCATAATTTTAAGAGTATTCATGTCAGCATATTTATACCAATATTTCAATGTGTTTATATCAACTTGATTCCACATGCAAGCAAAGTCATCAACTGATGAATAAATGATAATGACATCATATTGATTTTCATTGGCTCAACGTTATATTTCAGCCAAGTCTCACGTCTTCCAGAAGCACTCATCTCAGTCAAAATCACCAAGGACTTCGACCGCAGAAGATTTTCACGAAGATCACAACACTCCCGTTCGACAGGTTCGAATCAAATCATTGGATTTCTCATTTGACCCAACTTAAGTTGATGGATTTTTATGCAGAAAATTAATTTTGCAATTGAAGGTTTTATTTTTTAATATTCAATTAAATGCAATGTGAAGTGATGCATTATAGCATTATAAAGATAGGATTAGCATTTGTAAGAAAGAACTGTAACGTCATGTGACATTCGGATGGGTTTGCCTGCCTCTTTCGAGTTTGCTTCCTTTTTATTTGTGATTGCATATTCAAAGGATGCTGACATGCAAAAAATCTTTGCCTTCAAGAAATCATTGAGGATTTCGCTAGTTAAAAGGAATATTTATTAATGATATGCTCAGAATTTTAAAAATTGTAATTAAGTCGTTATGTTCAAACCACTATCATTACAGTTGCTACTACTTTGTTTTACTGGTGTTACCATCATTACTATCACTGATCTGTTGATATTGCTGGCCGAGGCTATTGCTTACAATGTTTAATAGTTGAATTTGAAGATGATACTGATCGATGATAATGTCAGTGAGTCAGCAACATGAAAATTCACGTTCCTACTTAGTTATATTCTTAGATTCTTTCCCACTGCAAAGTATCAATATTTATATTTCCTAAGTAAATTATTTTTCTCAAACCATCATAATTTTTCAACAGCAAACTCCAAACATTGAACATGCAACCACTCACTCGTGTGATGTCGGGGACAGACTGTCAGGTTTGCATGGCGATTTTCTATTGATTGGTTTGTCACATCATCATCATCACCATCATCATCTTAGTGATCACACTATTTCCCCATAGCCTTGCTTTGTTTTGCTTAAATGACTGGCCAAAGTAATATCACTCTGATGGGTATTACAGGTCATTATCATCACTATCATCATCGTAAACTAAAATAATGAATGTTAATTACATCCAAACAATTGCATGCAGACCCAGCGAAAGATTCCTATGTGCTGAAAGTGACAGATGCAGAAGTGCAGCCACAAAACATAGCAGGTTGGTCAAACACATCCTCGTCGACACCTTTCCATGCTTTCCATCCACTGCGAGGAGATTGCCGGTTTAGTTTGGCTGCAGATAATAAGATAGCATCTATCTATAGATAGATAGTAATCAAGATAGATAGATGTTTAGTTAATTAATTAGCATAATTGGTGATCTTACTAAGGAGATGAATGGTAGTTTCTTGTGAACATATCTAAATGAAGGTAAAAGATTGATTAGTGATGAACTGTACTTCTGATAGCTTGCTTGGCTTTGCCAAGATGTACTTATGCCATAGTTCTTTCAGTAGAACTGCTGAGCAGAAAATATATTCATGGTAGGAAATAATAAGAGTCGTTCGACGTCAGAAGATCTCAAAACTTCTGGAATTACATTTTGAACGAGATGTATATAAAATCAATTAATATTTTGGGATGCAATTTCATCAGTGTATCGAACCATCCTTTGGGAGGACAACGATACCTCATTCCAAACTATCTCTTTCAATTCAATCTTCATTTCTTTCTCTGAAAGTCTCATAAGACTTTAACAGAACTTAACTCAACTCATTTCAATGTAAACAATTATGTCTTTGATTCATTATTACAGTAAGAATGTATTTCATGAAACCAATAGGGTTATGGACTTGTACATTAAAACATTTGCACCATGATTTGCCTTGGATGTATGATTCTGGTATAATATTACAAAAATCCTATTGGAACCATGCAAAGGTCTCTCAAAAGCATTTCTTGTGAAAGATAGGACTTCAGCTTAAATATGTTAAATTTCTGTTCTAAGCAGACGCTAAAGCTAGATTGCTCTAAGCTGAATTACATTCCAGAATCAGAGCTATTTATTTGTTCTAAGCAGAATCTTCACAAAAATTCGTAAATGTCAAAAGACACTGCTGACTGATTTCTTAGGAAGGACACCTTTCTTTCTTAGTGAAAAGGAAGATGTTAATGAGGACAACCTTCCTTTAATAAAGTATGACTTCCTGTCACAAGATTTAAAAAGACAGGAATATTTAAACAACGAATTTTATTAAACCAATAATTAATCACATAAAACCTTGAATATGTGAGTGAGCATCATTCTCTAACTATGTCACACCACAATGGCCAGCTACCACCTCCAAATACTTCTTGGTGAATTCAAAGGCCAGGAATAATCCTCCCGAGGCAGGGATGGTCCGAAGTAGGGTCAGGCTGAGTCCTCGGTACAAAGACTTGACACCCTCCTCTCTGATTATCTTTCTCAAGATCGAGATAAAAGAACCACCAAGTTCTTTCCCTGACAGACCTATTTGAACCCTAGACTTTATGACGTCAGACGGATACGTGGTCACCCAAAAAGACATTCCACCAATTCCGCCACATACGATGGTCCTCAAAGGACCCAATTCATCCTTCGATTTACCTTTTGGAGTCAGTAGGTTCTTGCTCAACTCGTAGCCTCCGAAGAAAAAAAAGTAGCCAATCATTTGTCTCACAGTGGTGGGCACCAATCCTCTGAACATGCCGCTCAGTCCCTCGTCCCTCAGTATCTGCTTAGTCACCGTCCAGGGTCCTTCGTAGCTTCTGACGACAGTTTGGACGCCGTGTCGCGTTGTAGATTGAGCCATTTCAGTCATGGCTTGCATCTTGCACTTGATCAGCTCGGTTGGACACTGAGTGAAGGCGGAGAAGAATGCGGCCACGCTTCCAGACGCGGAATTCTCGAAGACGTTGAGATCGGAAACTTGAGACTTGCCAGTAACTCTGGCAAGCTGTTTCAGAGCGATTCCATGTTTATTATAATTAAAGGGTTACTGAATTTAAACAATTCAAAATACTCACCGTCTTCTGACAGATCCCGTAACTCAAGAAGAGCACCGAATTTTCGCTAATCTGAGCTGCCAAACTTGGAACCGTACCGGCGTAAAGGCCCCTGCGCACGCCGTCTCTCAGGATAGTCGTCTTGAAACAATGAAAACCGTTCTTGTAAAGTGCAGGAAATGTTTGCATTTTTACTTTCACAGTGTCCAGGGGCTGGCCGATGTACACGGAGGCCGCGCCGCCGGCCAATCCCCCAGTGAACTCTATAGCGGCTTCGACAATCTGACGTTTGTTACTATTGCCAGGCTGGACTGCCTCATGAACCGTCGATGGATGAACCATCGGTAGCTTACATATGAACTGCTCTTAAAAGTGCCTTATAATATTAAGGTTATTGCCTTCCTGACAATGGGACAATAGGATACTGCTGAGACTCAATTTAAAGACCGACAATGATGGTGTTTGTTTGACGCTGTCAACAAAAGATGTCAAATGCCTTTGTATCCTTTGAAGGCAGATTTATGTTGTATTTTGCCATAATTATTTTTTGAACAATTGTGCACACCTTTTATTCAGGAGGGAGGTGTTATTTCTTGCCTGTAAAATATTTTGTCTGCAAGTCTAATTGCTTGGATTACGTTAACGAGGTGATTGGTCCTATTGGTTTCAGACTCTTCCACATTCTTAAATACCTGCCACAAACAAATCTTTTGTCTGGAAACAAAAGAGTGAAACGTTAGCGAAAATGTCAGCATTTGATGAGCGTAAAGTTTCCCTTTGTAAGCACGTTGAACCCAATGCACGAGTTTCTTTTGGAAGCTCCATAATTATTCCGATGTTGATGAATATAATTTATAAATAGATAAATGTCGTCTATAATTATAGATGAAGTGCGTTCATCAGCCTGGTTATGATTCAAAGGAAATCATCATCATCGTAATAGTTGCACTTGTGGTATTCTTTGAAGAATATTTGGAAGCCAATGAGGATGAAGAGAAACCTGTCCAATGTGTAGACTACGACCAAAGTACACTATTGTCACTGTTATCAGCATACCTGCATGATAAGCGCACCTGGTTAAAATAACCTTCTTTAGCATTAGCAATGTAATGACGTAATTTCCTTTACATTAAGACTTACAACAATTGGTCTCTCGTGAGGCATATGGTCACCAAACACAAATGGCATTTAGGTGCATTGCTTAGTCCTTAATGAGATGGGCGCGATTGTTATCATCGAGATTTCATGACAGACACAACGATGATGATGTTAGCTCCATTTTGAGAAGTTATGGGCTGAAGGTGCTAGGGTGATATGATATATCTGAACTTCAAATACACCTTTAGCGTCTGGTAAGCAGAGCGCTAAGAGTATGTGGCGCGAGAGTTGGCGCCGATTGTATTGAGTGTAAAATGAATAGTGGCATAATATTATTATTATTATTGAAATAATAAATATAATGAGCATATTTAACATATTGAAAATAATACAAGAAATCAATGTTATTGGTAAGGTCAGAGCTTAATGACATAGCAAACAGGATAGGGCGTGGTCAGCACCATGGTATCACTCACTCTTTTCACTCGCTAGTGTGATTGTGAGCAATAACCCTTATGATAATCCCTCATGATTCACCTGCATTCCATTCATTTCAGGTGACTTAAGTCATGACCTTCACCTCCAAACAGATGATCTCATCAGGGCTCTCGAAAGTCCAGAGTTTTTGGAGGACTTCGTGTCAGAAGCTATGGAGCAAAGGCAGCAGGTGGGTTCCTTCTTTTTTCAGAGGGTTGAATTGATTGCAGTGATTTCATTATTGCTAATTGTGGAATTAAGAAGCAGACATTGTGATTGCACTGATTGATTGATTGGTTGATTGATTGATTGATTTTATTAGACAAAACATAGCACGAACTTAAATAGTGAGATGTAGCAATGCAAACATCCAAGAGGGTCTATCAAAAATCATCCATTTATAGGCAAATTGAAACAATTATATGCGTTATATTATGCGTATTTGCATTTAATTGTAAAGACTTCATGCTCCTTAGATCTGTGCAACCTTCAATTTAATGTTTTCTCTCACTTTTCAAAGGTTGCCGGTCTTTCAGAAGTCCTGCCGACAACTCACAACCACGAGGATGACAACAAGTGAGTCACTTGATTGTGTTTGAAATGGCATTGGAAACATTGTTGAAATGTTGGGAAAACATTGGTTGACATTGTTGAAATATTGTAGACACTTTATTATTATCAGGATAGCTTGTCGATATTTTATTTTTCCAGTTTAATTACAATAGTTTAACATGTCTCCATTTGAATAAGAGTGAAAATATGTGATATAAAACGTAAAACTATTTTATTTACAAACCAGGAGGCTATTAGAAGCTGAGAATAGAATCAAAACATTGGAGGCAGAGCTTCAAGAGAAGAGCAGACGATTGGAACAGGTATGATTATTAAATTATTGCTTCCTGTAACCTAAAGCTTAAGATATCAGCTTATGTTGAAGTCATCGTCATAGTCAGGATCAGCCACTATCATCATCACCATCGTCGTCGTCATCATCACCACCATGATCGCAAATGTCTTTATGTCACGAGCACAATGAAGTTCATCCAATCAAGTCCATCCATCATTCGACTTCCCTCTCATCAGTTTCCTGATCGTCAGAAATATCTTGGAATTAAACAGCTATAAAATCTTTTCCTGTAATTCATTTCTAGTGCTCATAATTTTATGTTCGCTTGTAAATATATTTATCTGAGTAACAATTTTGAAAACATTTTAAAAAATTTAAAAAAAAAAATTCATTTTGAAAACATTTCTGGTTCTAATTATCTTTCGTTCGACCCGAAAAGCACTCGAAAGGTGGAAAGCAGGTGTCAGAGCACGTGGAGGAGATTGCCTCGCTGAAGGTGGGTTTCTGTTTTAAAGTGTCTTTTGTTTTTATTTTTTTATTTCAATTTAATTTCTTCACATTCGAACAAAAACATGGCTCGACATATTTCTGGGAGGTTGAAAATTGAATGACGACATCGACATCGCTGTTAAGACTGCATCGTCGTTGCGTTGAAAAGTGTTGAAAATGGATTGTCGAAGGGTTCATTGGGTGCTCTGTTTTAAGGCTTCACTTTTTTAAGCGGAAGCAGTGCGACAATATTCTGCCCGACTAATTTTTACCGATAACATTACGCGTTGAATGTCTAATCGTCGACTAATTAATGACTTTAATTACATTAGCGATGTAATCAGTTACGATGTTTACAGAAGAAAGTGTCCGATTTTGAAACCGAGAAGAGGAAGTTGGAAGTCGACTTTGAGGCCAAATGTCGGGAATTATCGGAGGTTCGACAACAGGTGGATTAATGTTGTTGTTGTTATTATTATTATTATTATTATTATTATTATTATTATTATTATTATTATTATTATTATTGCTTGAATATTAATGATGTCAATCATTTTTGATGTTGTCATTAGTTGTTACTAAAATGTTGCCTCTGATTTTTAAGTCTGCATAATTGGAAAGTAAGGTATTGCTTGACAGAATTATGTAAATAAATTTATCACGATCTTTTACAACAAGTTAACATTGCAACTGTTGCTGTGAACAGCTCAACGCAACAAGACATGAGCTCGAAACAACAACAAGTTATTTGAGGGAATCGAGAGATGGGATGACTACTGCTCTGAAGGAACTTAAACTCTTGACCTTAGGTGAGAAATTAATATTTTATTGTTGCTATTACTGTTATTATTATTATTGTTGTTATTTTTATTATTGCTGTTTTAATTATGTTTAATATTTATGATACCAACTATAAACAGAATAACTGTCACAATACTTTTGACATTTTTGCTGATGATTTGATGCTCTTCAGTGGTCTTCAATTGTTGTGTTTTGAGAAATTATTGAATTTAAGACAAAATAGATTGTTGTTCAAATGACAAACGATCGAATATTCACAACAACCCTTTCGTCTGCAGAAAGGGAATCTCTGACGTCGAAGCTCGACAACCTGACGCGCACCAACGACGAACTGAACGAGAAGTTGGAGATGTCGAAGAAGGAGAAGGAAAGTCAGGTCGAGAGGTTCTTGACGAGCATGTCGGAGTTGCAGACGATGGCAGAGGTCGCAGAAGTCGACAGGAGGGAATTGGAGATGAAGGTCGGTGCTTGGTCGGGATCGGGAGCCTATTTGTCGTTCAACAATTGAATTGAATTTCGTGAAAGAATAAGCTATTGCAAGAATAAATGATTAATGAATTTGATAATTAATTATAAAAATTATATTTTAAAAGTAAATTATATTATAATTACATCCTAAAATTATATTATAATTACATTATTTAAATCAGTTGTTCGTGAAGTTGTTGACTTACTCTTAGTCATTTACTTCCAACTGCTCGGACACTGATGTAATTCGTAGTTTATAGAGGAAATTCCACCACCTCGTTGATCTTTTTCTTTAAATAATAATAATTTTAATATAATCAAATAGTTTTAAATTGCGTTACAAGATATATCACAGTTAATCCTTGCTTTAAATTTGATCAAACTCAGATTCTCGACATGGAGAAGAAGTTCGAGGAAGACTTGAGGGTCGCCAGAGTCGATTCGACGAGCGACGTGCGGAAACTTCTGACGGAGATGGAGGAGCAGGTCAAAGAGAAAAACAAGGTCGCCAATTATAAATTGTTAATTATAGACTATTAGGTGCATTCCTTGTCAGTCATTTGTGCTTAGTTGATCAGCCAATCAAAATACCAGGAATAATATATTCTAATTAATTTGTTTCCTGCTGCCATTCTGTGTTCTCGTTCGACTCTTCGGCTTATTTTCTGTTGCTTTTCGGGCAGCATCAGAAGTCGAACGTCCTTCTGCCTGCTCGAATTAATTAATTAACGAATGAATGACAATATTTATTGTAATAAATACAAATCAATAATAACGGTTCGTCGTCTTTAATCTCGCAGCTCCTGAAGAAGCAAGAGCACAAGTTGTCTGAACTCAGGAAGGTCGTGCAGAAGGAATTGTCGGGCAAACAGTCGAACAGCAACAACAATGCCTCTGAGGGCAGTCGGCAGGTGCTCAACGATGCCGAAGAGGCGTTCTTCAACAACTCGAGCGACGTCGACGTGGCCAGTTGCGACTCCGTCGCGAGGATCGACGTCTCGTCGGCCGAAACTTCTTGTTACTCTTCGCATCGCATGTCGAACCTCGACCTGTCGCAGGACTTGAACTTCAAGTACCTCAAGCACGTCATTCTCAAGTTCTTCCTCAGCAGGGAACACGAGGTCGGTGCCGAAGATCTTTTGCGTTTTGTTCCTTAGTTTATATCGTTCTTTGTTCCATTTTCATTGTTTAATACCTAATTTTTATTAATTTAATTTTAATACCCGTTCTTTGACTGAACATCAATTAATTTAAAATAGATAACATTTTAATAGGAATTATTAACAATTAAGAGTTCATTACTTGACATTATTACTGGCCAAAGTAGATTTGACTTGTAACTTGTAATAATGATGAAAACCTAATAATCATTTTTATTCCATGATTCAACGTAAGACATTTGCGTTATTAAAGATATTATTATTAATTAAAATTATTATTATAATTAAAAATATTAATACGTGTTACATATTACGTGTCATTAATATTCGGATAGTCAAACAATGAAAGAAATTGGATTGAATCATAATTAGATTTCAATCACGAGAATTAATTTCAATCATGATTGATTCCAACAAATGATTCCATGACCTTCAGGCCTTACAGCTGATAAAAGTTGTGTCAATGTTGCTGAGGTTCAACAAGGATGAGGAGAAGATGATCAAGGATACTCTCCAGTGGAGGACTTCCTGGTTTCGGTCGAAGCCCCAGCTGCCCGAGAAGGGGCAGTCGGCCATCGTGGTGCCTGCCCTCTACTGACATTTTGACCCTCCCTGGTTT
Organism: Hirudo medicinalis; assembly: GCA_011800805.1. Classification (NCBI taxonomy): domain Eukaryota; kingdom Metazoa; phylum Annelida; class Clitellata; order Hirudinida; family Hirudinidae; genus Hirudo; species Hirudo medicinalis. Next base: position 10,362 of record MPNW01001174.1, read on the forward strand.
AACATCAGGGTAGTCACCGCTGGTGATTTCTCTTGCAAATTGTTGTTGGCGTTCTCTTAGTTGTTTTTGGGAGAGAGCAGACATGTTTTCAATAAATTGTGAATTTTGTACATTTTAATAATAAATGGATTCTTTTCCTGTTTATCAGTGGTGGGAATCTTCATTCAAAAATCGTTTGATGTTTTGTTGTTTCACGTTCACACCCAGTTGTTGTTTCAGTCGTCACAACAACTTCTCAGAGCAACATCGATTGAGATGTTCAATTCAATTTCATGCAGGCCATTCATGCATGGACGTCATGGTTCACTTTGAACTGGTCTCATCTGGATGTTTCAATCTGTAACGTCTGTGCAGTGCAATATTATTGGCGCAAGACGTTTTACAGAAAAATGTATAATTGTGATATAATTTGATATAGTTGCGGGAATAATTTCACGGCAATTCTAACCAGAACAAGAGACTAGTTTCATAACTTTCGTAACAGCTTCATGCGAGCACGGTGCGAAAATGTAAACAAAGACAAACTTAAAACAAAGTGTAAACTATAATAATCATGTTCACAACAAGTCAGCATTCCTGCAGATGTTAGTAGTCAATTTATCTTGTCTAATGTATCTTTGCTCACGGATGTAAACAAGAAGTAGGTAGTTTATGGACTGATTTTTGAGGCGCTTCTATTGTAGAATATCGAAATGGTGTATTTTTAGATAGGTATTTCAGTGTAGATTTATAATATGTTTTCAATTTCTATTCAAAAGAGGATGAAACTTCGGACAACGATAACAAATTTTTCTCTTAACACACAGACTTTTTATTACAAACACTATATTTAGCTTGTCAATATTTTTCAGATAAAAAAAATGCAACTCTATCTCAATCCGTTCCGAAGTTATTAAAGGTCAAATTTTAAAAATTTGATTTTAAAAATCAACTCTTGCCAGAGTATTGCCAACTTCACCGTTCTGGCTAGAAATACGTCCTCAGGTACGACCTCTAAGGCGTGGGATAACTTTTTCTGTGAGTTGCTGTAATTGTGCTACGTATAACGTTTAGGTAATTACTTACGTAATTATAAATTAATTAAATCATTACAAACTTTTGAAGAAATTGGCAAGTGGTAATTCACAGTTATGTTTGGCTTAACTCTGGGTCAATTAGACGAACGTCGAGGTCAGATGATTTTATTTTGATTTTGTTTCGTATTGCATGGTAATGGATTGATCCTTTTCATGGTGCTCGATTGATAGGTAGACACCAAATATGGTCATTTGAAATTATTGTTAATATTAAGGTGTGATTAGGCCGGGATTGAAACCGAAAAAAATCTTCATTTTCCAAACATTCTCAGAAGTTGGAACTATTAAAACCCTTTAAACTGAGACAGAATATAAATACTGATAAATTATTATCGATTGTTTTACGTTTAAATTAGTTGAAGCTGGATTTTGCTCCACAGTGAGAGGAGGCTGCAATGAAACCAATGATCGCACGGTTTTGAGTTGTGAGTGTTCGGACTACCTTGGAGGTATGGTATGGAAGAAAGATGAAGTAATACTCGCCAAGTAATTTAAATAATTTTTAATGGTTCTGTAGTTTATTGTAGCTTCCATTATCATAATTTGCTCAAAAATAGCAATTTCGGTGACATTCTTATGATTTTAATATTATCCAATGTTATATTTCTATATTTAATTGTTTAAATGTTATTTTTATTATATAATATATCTTTAGTTTTATAACTTTAGTTCCAGCAACAAATTGGAAATAGAACTGCATCAAAGTGACAGGGGCAATTACATTTGTTGTGTCAAGGATTCCTGCTACGACCCAACATCTAAGTGCAGTAGGTTTTCATAATTTTCTATGAATATCTTATAAAATGTGAAATTAATGTGAAATTAATTATCAGTGAGTGGAACTTTACAATGTATTGTGTTTATTAAGGTTGGTCTTCAAATCAGCTCACAACTCTTTCACATCTACCTGGTGTGGATGCCAAGCTGGGTGAAGTCAACATGCTAGCAATAGCTCTCTCCCTGATCCTGGTCTTTGTGGTTATTTTCGTTGCCCTTATTATACGGTGCCAAAGAAAAGGGCATCAGAAAATCCAGCAAGTTCAGGTTCAAGTCAGGTTTTTTTAAGTCTTTGGTTTGTTAAAGTAAGTTAGATGAAAATAGCAGAACCTTGTTAAAATATGTTGTTGAGTAAGTCATAGTTTTAAATAATAATTCCACTCCTGCATGCTTAGAATTCAGATCATTAATCAATTGAAATAGCTTTCAGTTTATGTAAATTTGAGTACAAAATTCAAGCATTTAATGTTGATAATGTAATAAAATCATTTTTAGTCCAAGGGACCTGGGCATGCACGAAATATGAGATGTCCACAACATGATGTCATCAGCTATTGTTATGTTCTTATGTCTGAGGATCCTGCTGCCATAAACCATCCATTAACAATTGATAATTAACTGAATTTCTACCTGAAAAAGACGTAAAGCAAGCAACAGCGACAGACGAAAACAACACCTCCACGAAACTGCAATCTCTGGGATTATTTCCTCACCTTTGTTGATGTAGACTTAGTCAGTGTTTTGTAATTCCCAGTGAAAGTTGTTTAAATTAGATAAATTATGATTTGATTTTTGGTTTGACTAAATTTTTGTTCATCGTGTTGCCTTAGACAATCATTACAACCATGTTGCCTTAGACAATCATTCCAAGTTGCCTTGTTCCTTCTCAACTCTGGTAGAATTCCTTGTGTTCTGACTAGCAAAATTTTTTAGAACTAGGCTCAATTCTTTTGCATTTGCCAATTGTTCTGGTGCTGTGATCATATATTTACATTGCTAGTATGAAATATATATTATATATCTTATACATTGTTAGTTTAATTATGTTAAAAACATTGTTGTTAAGTTGACATATCATGATATTCATTTTAACTTCCTTTTAGCTTTAAATATTTTTTATTGTTGAAAGCTTTCATCTACTTAGTCAGCTTTTATTATCGAGTTATTTGATAACTTATAAATTGACTTGACGGCCTGCTATTTTAAAATATGGGTTTTTATAAAATGGGTTTTGTTACATAAACATGAAGATCAAACACTTCTTATAAAAAATGACTTGTTGAAATGGATGTAAGTGAAAGTCATGAATTTTTTGGGGGCTTCACAAAGATGACGGCTCAGAGAATTACCCCTGAAGATTGGGGGGGAGAAGACCCTGCTATGATTTTCAGATAATGGGGAAACAAGGCTGTAAAATAAGGTGGTGTCACTTGTGGATAAAAAAAAACCTTAGGGATTTTAGAGCTGACCAAGGTCCAAGGATGAGGGATTCCAAGGGCCAAGGATGAGGGATTCCAAGGGCCAAGGATGAGGGATTCCAAGGGCCAATGATGAGGGATTTCAAGGGCCAGCTCAAAGTCATTTGGTCGTCATTGGGCATTTCACCTGCACAACATTTCCAGGAGATTTCGAACTGGACATGCCGCCAAATTACATTCCTCAGCATGTTCCCACGGATCACGTCCTGGGATGACCTGCACGGTTACGATGATTAGAAATCAAACTATGTTTGATTTATTTTTTTATATTTTATTTTGTACCCAATCGCCAGGTTTAAGTGGTTGTTTCAACGGTTGACTGCACGACTGATTGCTGCCCACAATTGGTTGATCGGGTCAATAGTTGATCAAAATCATGGACAATAATACAAATGGCAGCCCGTCGACCTCTCTCGTATCATTAGAAACAAGTTCGACCCGAATCAACAGGCCTTCGAAAATAATTCTTTTATTTCCTCCTCAATATGCTTTGTTGAGCTCAAAAATAAACCTATAATAATAATAATAATAATAATAATAATAATAATTAACATGGTGAGCCAAAAAGCTTGTCTCTTGTCATACGTGCATAACGGTAAGCAATAAGTGGTAAATTAACATAATGTATGCAGGAACTGGGCGTGGTTTGAGTGCCCTGGCATCGAGTCGCAAGGGCTGTGCCATCATCATCATCATCATCATCATCATCATCATTATTACCATCATTATTATCATCATCATCATCATCGTCGCCATCACTAACAGAAGGTAGACAATTGTGAACGTGGTTAACGTTGCCATAGCAACGGCGATGACAACGAGCCATTTGCTGCGTGGGTGTCGTGCACCTGAAACACGTGCGCACCACGAAAACATTCAAATCCCTACGAACGAAGAAAATTAAAATAAATTCGTTGAATGCGTGAATAATAAACAAATAAAATAATAACCAATTAAAATAATAAACAAAAATAAAATAATAACCAATTAAAAATAATCATTTTAAAATCGATCAGAAAAAACATGAAACCAGAAAGTGCGTTCCTCAAATATTGTTCCCGCTGTGAACGTTCGATCCCTCGCAAGTAGGTCAGCATTGTTTACATCACGAACAAATCGAGGTCAACGGGCGGGCAGCAGCCAATCAGGAGATGTTTACAAATCTTCAGTCTCAGAAGTTCCAATGACGTTCGTCATAGACATCGCGAATATTCAGAATTGAAATTCAAAATCTCGACCAATCAAAGTGGACCAGTGGAGGTCAGTACTTGTGTCGTCTGCTCGATTGAGAGCACATTTTAGCAATAAAAACTCGCGCAATTCTGCGTCGGGGATGTTAAAAGTAACAACAGCATAATTAATATAATAAAGCAAAACATAATAATAAAAATAATAATAATAATGGTAATAATAATAATAATGATAATGGTAATAATAATAATAATAACGACAATAATAAAAATAATAACATGTAATTAATTCCTTCGTGCAATAAAAAGAACGGCTGATAATCCAGAAAAAGCAGACAAATTCAAGTTGTGACGACAACAAGACTAGGAAGGAAATTATAAAATGCAATTTCAGCCATCGTCACCATCATCATCATCATCATCATCATCATCATCATCATCATCGTCGTCGTCGTCATCACTACAACACCACGACAAGCTGTTCTTTCACAAAAATCCTCAAGTTTGGGTCGTCGATAATTAGGTCAGACATGGCTGCCATGTCAGAAAGGATGCAACAAAGGATGGCCAGTCTTTTCATTGGAAGGAATTCAAATTATGGTCAGCCAATGACAGACTGGGAGGAGGAGGGTGATGACCAAAAATATCAACCAGAGATACTGAGAGCCGTCTTAATGAAGGTTGAAGAAATGAAATGATCATCATCATTACCTACGTTACTACGATGCCAACAAAGTTAACATATATAATTACAGGGTCCTATTATTATTATTATTATTATTATTATTATTATTATTATTGTTATTATTGTTATTATTATTATTATTACTATTACGATGATGATGATTATTATTATTATTATTATTGCCAATGTTACATTTCGACTGCCATGGTAACCAATGTAAACAGCCTCTCGCATGAATGAAACCAGGTTGTTGTTGTTGTTGTTAACGTTCAGCACTGTTTAAATTGTAACACCTGAAATACATTTACACCTCTATCATCATCATCATCATCATCATCATCATCATCATCATCATCATCATCATCATCATCATCATCATCATCATCATCATCATCATCATCATCACTCACATCACCATCATCACCACCATCCATCCATCCATCCAGCATTATCTNCTATCATCATCATCATCATCATCATCATCATCATCATCATCATCATCATCATCATCATCATCATCATCATCATCATCATCATCATCATCATCATCATCATCACCAACACCTCCATCATCATCACCACCAACAGCAACATTATCATCCTCAATACCATCATTATCATCATCATCATCACGGGCGACGACGACACACTTACAACGACACTGTACACAAGCGGTTATAGCTATAAATAAATTAAGACCAGGAGGAGGAGTTATGGTGGAATATGAAATACACGACATTTGAGCTTCTCTGAATGTCCCACAATTCGTTTAATAATTACAAATCTCAAGTCCGTCCATTGTCAATCACTTGGTAATGGTAATTCATGCATGCATTCATTCATTCATTCATTCATTCATTCATTTACTCACTCGTCCATTCGCTCGTTCGATCCATCAATCAATCATTTGTCATTTAATTTTGATTCCTCCAAAAACCCAAGAAGTGGCCTGGATGCTATCCAAAATTGAAGAACCAAATGGAAAATGAAAGTGAAGGATGGATAGAGAGAAGATGGAAGGAGGAATGAAGGTCAGTCTCCCCTCAGAACATGATTGGCTTGTCCTTGGTCTTGTCTATGACATAGGAGGTGAATCTCTTGAGGAACTTTGGCGCTTCCCTGGTGCAGACCCTCCGAATGGCAGAGGACGGCACCCAACCGCCCGGGTTCACTGCAGGCGAATTGAAATCATTCACTAGCGATGGATTAATTCATCGAATTCATTAGGTGATTGATGTGTGCAGACCAAATTATTAGGCCGACGAATATGCAACCAATCATAAATCTGCAGAATTCATAAATGTTAACCTGTGGCAGAATACTGTATTCGGCAGGTCAGAGAATCTCGCGTGATTGGCTGGCCGTTGGGAGGGGGCGTGACTACGGTTTGGCAGATCATGGCCACATTGAATTGGAGCCTGATGATGCTGGGCGTGTTCAATGGTGCTTGAACGTGCTCAGTAGAGTGGTTGGCTACGATCCAGTAGTCCGGTCCTTCGCCATCCTCCTCTGAGGGGCAGTGTCTGATCGTCGACCAGAAGACAGAGTCCCTCTGGCAGGCTGGCCACACTCTCTTTAGGAGCTGTTGCAAAGAGATAAACGATCATCATCATCATCACCGCCATCACTGTCGTTGTCGTCATCATCACCGTCACCAGCATCACCCTCATCATCAAGATCACTATCATCACCTGATGAGTGATGTGGGTGTCCGTGGACAGCCACTCAATGACTTGTGTTGTTTCCAGGGTGGACTCCCACTCCAGACGGACTGAAGGCTCCCAGAAGTAGTGACACAACTCGTGCGCTGTTATGCCCTGAAGTGATTGCAAAGTCAATGATCAATAAGAGTCGTCACCAATTATTCAATTTATAACGTCAATTAATTACTCAATCAATCAATCAATCAATCAATCAGGTAGATCGGCATGTTAACTCAATTGCAATTTTTGGTAACGACAAAACATGATAACATAATAATAATAATAATAATAATGAAAATAATAATGAAAATAATAAATTATAGGTCAATATATATCAATAATAACAACAAAACGAAAATAATAATAATAATAATGAAACCTCTTTTAAAGAGCCAATCAAAACATATGAAGACAATCACATCAATCAACAAAAGCCTCAATCGATTATACATTCACCCTTGTTGGCGCATGTCAATTAACAAGTGAATATTGATGAACATGAATATTATGAATATTAATCTCACCTTGACACTGTGCACCGCCTTGAGGGGGTAGACCACAGCCCCCGGCTCGTCCTTCTTGTAGATCTTCATCTCCCCCTCGCTGGCTACCAGGGTCCAGGTGTCTGCCACGTCGCTGGCGGACATGTCGGCGTTTTTGATGTGGTCGTCCACTATTTTGTTGACCTGGTTAATTCAGGGTTAATTAATTATTATTTATGCATGGAGTCAGCTTCCGATTGGCTGGACGTTAGTCATTGGTGTGACTCATCGTGGATGTTGCAATGGTTTCGTAATAGTTGACGATTTTAATTAGTTATCAGGTGACTTTCAAATGAGTCGTACACTCTCGACTCGAAAGATAGACTTGGTTCGTGAATATTCAGCATGGCATTCATGAATAAGCAGGTAGTTACAAGAAGAGGTTAACAGGCATCGTCTTCCAACACCTGGTCATGTCACGGTCGACAGATTAACATAATTTATGCACGACCGACCAACCTCTTCGTAAAGCGGGTGCTCGGAATCGAGACATGTTTTCGGTACTTTGGAGGCACGTCTCGCAGCCCCGGCAATCTGGAGCTTCTGGGTGATTAATTATTCATTAGGACTAATATTTAATCAGCAATTAAATATCTAAACTGATGAATCTGATTGGATCAACAATCAACATTCATGAATTCACTTACCAATCTCTTATGTACATCAATCAATCATCTATTCACCTGTCGCCTGTACATTCACCATCCATCCATCCATCCATCCATCTGCTCATGACTTGTGACCATGAAGTGAAACACTTAGCACAAAGGAATTTCAATAATCATTACTAGATGGTATCGGGATTACAACAACGTTTCCAGAATCATTATCATCGCAATCATCATCGTCGTCGTCGTCATCGTCATCATCATCGTCATCATCATCATCATCAAAATCATCATCGTTAACAACCTGCTCCTCTTCCTGCTCCAGCTTGTCCAAAGTGGCGTCTATGGCATCAAAAAACTCCTCTTCCTTCAGCATGCTGTGAGGTCCTTCCTGATGGTGTGATGATGATGACGATGATGGTGATGATTATGATCGCAACTGAGGGTGATGATGACGACGATGATGATGATAACAGTGATTACACTAATGATGGCTTACTGCACAGTGGACTACATTGGGTCGTTAAGTTCGGCTTAAGAACCTAGAAAATTCAGCTCTTGTACGTTCAGGTACCCTTCACGAGCATCGCTCGTTAGCATCGAGTATGTTATTATTACAATAATTGCCCATAATAATAATTTATTTATTACAGCCGTATAATTTATCTTGGTGAACCTCATTGGCATGCTTAAACTTTCAAAACCCCGACCCGATCCGACACCATCTCCCTATTACGCGAACCAATACGAACTTTATAAAATTATGCCACTAATAAGCCGAAGAAAAATATTACAACTGTAATAAAGTTATATTTTAAACAGACTTAAGTGAGTAACGATAATTATTCGAAAGATTAGCGATGTATTATGGAAGTATATTATGGCTTCGTTGTTGAATGACTTAATATCAGTTTAGCTAATAAAATAAATAAAATAAAACGATAATATAATAAAATATAATCAACGAAAATAATTTTTTCAAACGAATTCGTAATCTTTGTTTTTGGAAGGCAGCGTGGATTCAGAGACTTAGAGATTTAAAGCCCCCCCATCCCAAAAAAAAATAAATAAAATCCTTCGATTTTGAAATCAAGGAAAAGTTATTTTCAAAATATTGTTCTAAAGTTAAGTACAACCACTGAAAGCTTTCAGAATGTATCATCCATTTTTGCAACCAGTTCACCATCAATCTCAACAACAAGCACAACAACAACAGACAATACTGGACTCTTGCAACAGAATTGAGGAAGAATTTGACAAACTCCACCTCCAGAATATGACCTTGAGCCAGGAAGTCGAGAAGGTCAAGAAAGAAAAGTTGGACTCTGAAAGGAGCCTGAAAACGCACCACGAAATGTTCGCGTTGGCAGCCAAGGAGGCACTCAGGCAGAAAGACCTGGTCGCAGAGTTGCACCGACTGATCATGTTGACATTTCCTCATTTGGGGCACGACCTCCAAGAAACCGTGGCCTCCTCTCTCGAGACAATGAGAGATAACGTAGACACCAAGCCAAACGCTCCCGGAATTCGACACGCCCAACGCCCACAGCCTTCAAAAGTGAGCATCATCAAGACCAAACTGTCAAATTGGCAGCAGACTCAGACGCGGCTTCAGAGCAGCATTAACATCATCATAAATCCAACCTCAACCCATTCGAATCGAGACTGTGAGCAAACATCAGACCCTAGCATGGAGGCCATCGGAAAACCGGATCTGGAGAAAGAAATTGGAGAAAGAATCAAGCAGAACGAAAAGAAGAAGAGGACTGCAAATGAGGATAACAGCCAGGTGGATGACCAAACGAATGCAGCCTCAACAGATGGAAGTAGTTCAATGACAAACGATGAGAACAGAGAGAACTATGACAGACCAAGTAAAAAGACTAAAACCAACCCAGAAACCAATAAACCGGAAAACGCATCCGAATCACAGACTCGGGCTTTTTCGCCCACATACTGGCAACCATGGGGCTCAAACCCACTAAACATTCCAGGCAGACATTTCACCCCCAACGAGGCCGTAGTTCCGCCCAAAGAGTTTGCTGCTTCAAGTTTTGCGACCAGAGCGCTGAACCAATCAGACTTCTCGCTTTTCGTAGACTGGGAGGGAGGCGTCGAAAAGGTGGATTTCACCTACGAGCCCTGCATAGTCAAGGGGTACCCTGTGCAGGCACAACCCTCAATCATACTGAATCACGAGGGGCCGGTCTCATCGGTGGTCCTCCATTCGGATAATGACAAACAGCTCGCCTTTTCAGGTGGAAAAGGCCGGGTCAAGATCTGGGACATTGGATCGAAGGATTGCATCTCTCAACTGGAGTGCTTCCAGAACAAGTTCATCAGAACGATGAAAATCAACCGCTTAGACAAGAAGCTGGTCGTAGGAGGAGAAACGAACCAGCTCGTTGTATGGGACATTGCCCAGTCAACACCGAGGATCAGGAACAGAGTAGATTTGGATGCTGACAGCTGCTACTCAATGGTTCTTAGTTCAGATTACGGATTGTGCGTTACCTGCGGCGACAAGGGAAACGTTACTGCCTGGGACCTAAGGATGCAGACATCCATCAGAAAGTTTCAGGGACACGTCGAAGGAGTCGCCTGCATCGACTTCTCACCAAACGACTCGGAAATCTGGACAGGCGGCCTCGACGGCACAGTGAGGTCCTGGGACGTCAGGGACGGTCGGCAGCTCGCACTGTTCGACCTTCACTCGATAGTGTGCGCCCTCGGCTGCTGCCCGGGAGGCGACTGCGTAGCAGTGGCCGCGAGCAGCGTGTTGGAAATTCTGCAGCCGACAAAACGAGGCAAGTACGTGTGCGGCAGGCACTACAAAGACGTGACGTCGCTCAAGTTCGCTAAGCACGGTGAATGGTTCGTCACCACCGGTAAGGACGGACTGGTGAATCTGTTGAGGTCCCCCAAAGGAGAAACAATGGCCAGGATCAGGGAGCCAAGAGTGACCACGTGTGACATCTCGGATGATAGCCAATTCGTTGGGACGGGATCGATGAACGGAAGGATAGCAATTCGGGAAGTGGTCTTTTAAAAAGGATGACAACTTCAGAGAAATCTCAACCCACGAGAACAATTAAAAACATCTCGAACTTGTATTAAGCTCGATTTCACTAAACTGTCGATTGGCATTTCTTGATAATTATTTCAGTCAGTTTGACACAATACTTCAGGAAGTAATTCGGGAGAGCCAAAGAATCCAAGGTATCCCCGAGGTACCGCGAGAAGGCGCCTGCTCTGATGCTACGTGACCGTTTGTAGCACCTTAAAACATAACTGTTATTATTTTTATTATTATTGTTATTATTAATATTGCTATATTCTGAAATTCACAATTTGACACTTTTGTTGTTGAATAATTATAAGGAAGAAGTTTTGGCAATAAAAAACAAATCCAATTTTAAAATTAAACTCTGGAATTGGAAAGCATCTCGTAGTTATTCAATTAACGAGCAGCCATGTTGAAACAGTTGAGTGGAAAGTTCCTGGAACTTAAAACTAATAAACTCATTACGTAATACGACTGGCTTGATTTAATGCAGCGGTTTCCAAGTAGTTAAGATTTTTAATTTTTATTAAAGCTTATTAAGCTTATTATTACTCATTTTTCTATTTCTGAGATAGTTAAGTTCGGGCCACAACGTTATAAAATCATAAACGTCGTGCAACATCACTCCAAGCTTTAACTTTGAGCAACGAAATACTAAAAACTTTGAAAACAGTCAGTGTCAGTGCTACTATTTGCAGTGCAGGTCGCCGAATGGGTTGCATGCGGAGGTAATAGTAACAGTCGTGTTCGTAACCCAGCCTTTACTTCCAGGGAGTGCCCAATGGGTAGGGGCGGCGCTATATAAATGGTAGATCGATTAAAAGTGCCTTCACATCCCATTCGGATACGTAGTAATAAGACACTCAAACAATCGGACAAATACAAATACAAATACAAATACAAATACAAATACGCAATAAGTATTTGAGTGATAAATAGATTATTAATGAGCTGTTATTAGGATTCGTGTTGTTGGTTGTTTAAATTCATTTCAAGGCGATCATGATAGCGTCACGTCAATATTGCCGACTCCAATACTCGACTCCCTTTTGTCAACAATTAGTGGAAACTTTAGATCCAGAAAATCGGAAGTGATGATGATGATGATGATGATGATGACGACGGTGATATTATTATTATTATTATTATTATCATCATTATTAATTATTAATATCATCATCATCATCATCATTAATTATTATTATTATTATTATTATTATTGTTATTGTTATTGTTATTGTTATTATTATTATTATAGCATTACTATTACATATAAGAGTACAGGTCATTTTGGGGGATATAGTCATCCCTTCGTTAAACTCAACGAACCAACCGTGCAGGGTTGTCATATTTACTGAAATTCCTAATAATTACCGCCAGTGCATAATAATTATTCATCGTTAATTCTTACAACTGCTCGCTGATTACATACACGACATGGCCTTGACATTATTGAAATTGTAAACATAATATTAACCATATCATCATTATTATTATTATTATTATTATTATTATTATTATTGTTATTATTATTATTATTATTATTATTATTATTATTATTATTATTATTATTATTATTATTATTATTATTATTATTATTATTATTATT
>MPNW01001175.1:0-15994 GCA_011800805.1 Hirudo medicinalis
ATTTGCTGCCGAGGTTTCCCAGTGAAGGAATGATTCTTTTCTGGATCGACGACTTTCGATTTGATGAGCTTATCTTTCCACAAATCTTTGAAGGCCTGCAATGCAGCTTCATCCCTGCCTTCTTCTAAGAAGGTCTTATTTCTCATAGACTCAGGGCGCTTCACCCCTGGGCACTTGTTGACGTTACGCTGATTCCATGATTTATTGGTCTATGATTTTAACATCGAATTACGTCGAAATCCTTGTATAGACAAAGAAACTCTTCCGAGAGAAATTGGATATTTACCAAACTTAAAAAAAAATTGGTAAAAAAATAGTTATTGGGTTCCAAACATTTAATAAAAACACTGCCAAATCTACATGTATATTCACGACACTTTCATTGCTTAAGAAGATCAAATTACGCCTTTACGTTATTTCCATGAGTTTAACACCTGTGGAAGTAGGAAATGTTTAAAGGAATCAGACGACATTAAAAAGATAATTTGCTTGTTTGTTTTTAATGATGAAGCGAGATATTTTTCTAACAATTTTTATCCAAATTAAAACAGCTTAACAACAGCAATAAATTCGCCATCATCGGGAACGAATTTCTGATCAAAAATTCATTCGAACAATGACATCATTCACGGCTATTAACATATTTTCGTTGCATCTCAACTTGATCTGAAAATTATAACAATACAATGCAAAATGGCCTAAACGCCGTAAACTGATTGAAAGCATTGAGTCAAATCACAAGAGTTCCAGCTCGATCTACCTGTATCCTGCATAACAACTTCTGTTTCCTCTTCACCAGATTTTCATCTTCCGTCTCCATAGCAATCAGTTTTTCTTCAAGTACCCCGTAATTGTTCTGGCACTCCTGAAGACTGCACATTAACTCCATAATGTTTTCACAACTGCACAAACATGGTATGAGGTCCTGAAGTCAAATATTTCAGTCAATAAATAAGTTGATCTAAAATAAGTTATATTATTAATAACAATACAATCGGTTGATGAGTATAAAATAAATATTAACCTTCTGCATGACATCAAATCTGTGTATCAAACAATTCAAGTGTTTGTCTTGATTTCTGAGTTCCTTCTCCAAAATATCTATTTTGTAGTCGGGCTTAACCATATCTGGATCGTACTGTAAGCTCGGTATATTTATTATAAATTAAACTTATATTTAATATAGGTTAATAAAATTTAAATAAATTTAAATATTATTAAATTAATAAATTAATTAAATTTATTATATTATGAACCTCCTTTTTCAAGACATGTATATGGCAACCATCTCTTATTCCAAGAATGGACAAAGTGCAGTTGTCATCGCAAAGCTCCCTTCCTGAAAACAGTCATTTGTAGTAAAGGTTTAACTAACTTATCAATCACATCATTATTTATCCAGCACGACAACGCTAAGAATAATCAATTTTAAATTAACTCATCTCTGCAGAGAAGCATTAGATTTCAAAACGATCAAAGACTTCTAAGTTAAATACAAAATATGAATTTCATTCAACAATTTAATCAACTCACCATTAAATATAATTCGTTGATTCGACCTTTTTATTTTTGTTAATCTTTCAATTTCTTCTGCAACATGGCGAACGCATATCGTGCCTCCAATTTCACATTCAGATAAATGCAAATTTATCGGATACGTTTTGTCGGCTAAATTAACAGCATTTTAATAATTCCATATTACATTAATTATAACTTAATATAATTTAAAACATGTAATTATTTATTAATTTGGAATGAATTTCTGGCGAATCGAAATGAATTTGCTGACCGTGACAATTATGCAGTTAAAAAGTTAAGTGCAATCCAACCTCTAACTAAAGTTAATTTAATTTCATCCACACCATCAGCCGCCATATTAATAATTGACTATTTGATTAAATTCAAGTATTTAATAAATACGTTTTATTGAAATTAGTTGAATAATTCCAACAGATGTCACTGTAATATTTGACTATTCATTGAATTCCATCGAGGATTTATTCTCAAACTCAAAAACATTCGATCATAATCTCCAACGTCTGAATTTAAACAAATAACATCGTCACCAGAACAACAACCAAATTTAAACAAACTCTGGGAATAAATTAGTGATATAATTTGAAATAATCCTAAATAATTATTTAATACTTTTGATCATTTAAGATATTTAATAGATGCAACTTATTGTGTTGCGATTAAAAATTCAGGAAATAATATTTGTAAATTTTAAACCATTTGCAAACACGGATTTGTTCAGAAATTTTGTAGGAAGCAGGAATATTTTATTTCTGAAAGGACAATATATTTTGACTATGAACCGAAATCATATCATGGGTAAAATAGACTATTTTCAAGGAGGCGTTCCGCTAATCTAATTAGCAATTTATTTAATAATAAAATATACACATTAGTAATTCAAAATAAACATTTTTTACAAATATAATATTTTCACATATTTAAAAATTTACCAAAAAATAATTCGGTTGTAGATAAAATCTAACTGAAACCACGTCTTTCCATTTAAAGCGACTTAATTATCGCACACTTCAACTAATTTCTTTGGATTACATTTCCTCATCATAACTAAACCTCGAATCTTCATAATCTTTTGGATCATCGCTTGAGAAGTCATTAGAAGACAACAACCTCTTCCGCCAAACATTATCCTTCCTTCTCTTACTTCCACGATTTTCAATTCTCTTCTTTCCCGCTTCTGATTCTTCGTCTCTTTCTAAAAGTTCTTTGGTCTCTGCAATCTTTGTTTCCTCGTTATCGTCTGCAAATTTGATGCTGCCCTTTGAAAGGAACATTTTTTCAAATCTGGCCATGTTGAAACCATCCAGGTCTGCTTCATCTTCGGACCTTTTGAAAGGTTGGCAAAGCTTTGAAGCTTTCAGTTTTGTGTCTTGTTCGAAGAAGAAGGATTCAATTCTATTTCCAACGTTTTTAGGTAGATTTTCTTCCAAATGGAATGTGACAGGCGAAAATGTTGATGCTTTATAAATGTTTTGAGGTTGTTTGAATGCGAATGTATCGTTCTCAGGACAACCCCGTTTTCCATTGGAGGAGCATGTGTTGGCATTAGTTGCTTGAGTTATTTGGGTTTCAGTTAATTCCACTGCAAGCGATGTAGTTGGGTAAATTGGACCACATGTTGTGCCATTGTCATTGTTGTTAAAAACATCTTCATTCGATTGCAAACATTTTTCAAGCCGTTTTAAAATCAACGGAGGTTTTTTCACGGTTTCAACAGCAGGGCATATTTCAAGTTTCGTTTTGTTCCTGTTTTGTATTCTTCTTCCAGGAATGGAGTCTCTTGAGTTGTTTTTGATTTGAAGAGCTGAAAGTGGCATGATTTCTATGACAGGACTGTCAAAACTATCAGTAATCTTTAATGGATTATCAGCTGAAAAACAGGACAAATCTTGTGGCGGAAGGGTTTTGGTAACAGAGGAAGTTTTGAGGAAGAGCCCTTTTGTCATTTCTGAGGGTTTCTGAGATGCCAGGATTTTGACAGAATTGTCATCTGATAATGTGAGGCTTCGTGACGTGGTGGTGGACGTGAGGATTTTTTCATATTTCACCTCAGATTCACTCACTTCCACCCAATTGATCTTCTGCTCATCTCCAATTATCGTCTCCTTCTTGCAGGATCTTTTGACTTCCTTGACTTTCTTTTCCTTTCTCAACTTTTCGATCTGTTGTTGTTGCGACTTGCTAGACTCGAATGGGGTTCCTCCAAAATCAAATGCGAAAGTATTTTTCAATGTTGTTGCTTCTTTTGAATGTTCGTCAAAAGAATGCTTGATTTTGTGGGAAGCATTCATGAAATCTTCGTCATCAGAAGGCAGAGAGTGTTTCCTCAGATCGAAGTCGAAGCCAAAACTCGTCTCCCGCTCTCCATCGTAGCACTCCATAACAGTGGCCAACGTTGGAGTGCCAATTCCAGCTCCGATTGTCTGCTTGGTCACGTGACTCGAGTGGAAAAATGTCTCCCCTGAGTGCCAGGATGGGTTTCGACGTATTCTGGGTGTAGATTAATTTAGCTGTGAAGGATTTCTCAATCACAAGGATGGCTGGAGAAGTGACTGGCAAAAGCCAACTCAGAGTCAACTATTTTTAGTTCTACAGAGATTTCCAGGATCATGAGGTAGGGTTAGCGGCAAGGGTATTGGTGGGGTTAGGGACGGAATTAGATACTAAGCCTAAGGTACTAAGCATGTGAGTTGGCTTTTGCCCAAGACTTGGCCAAGAACCAATCGTAAAAATTTTGTAGCTTTCATTTGAAACACTTTATATTACGTTTAAATAATTATTATTTTTTAATAACCTCTGCTAAATTTTTTTCACAGGGTAAAAGTGTTTTAAAGTGACCTACAAACTGCGTCAAAATAAAGTTGATTTAAAATGTAATTAATATTTCAATAATTAATAAATTAAATGCAAAAAAATTAAATATAAAAAAAACTTTAAAATACTTTATTCGACTTCCAAACTTAATTAATTTTATTCTTTGCAGTCTTTAATAAAATACAGTCTAATTCTTAAAACACCTACCTACCTGTAATAAACAATGAAATGATGTCACCAATTTAATACGTTATTTGTTAAAGTTACACCCAGTTATATTCAAGTATACTGTTTATTATCAACTTTTATTACATATTAGTAATTAAGTGATTAAGTATTAAAAAAAATTAAAATTTAAAAAATCCTCCAACTTGTGAGAGCAAGATTCCTGGGGACATCCACAGTTCCAGTTTGTTGTGTGAAAGGAGTATGCCACGTTGAGTAGGGGAAATACCGATTTGCCCATAGCTGCACATGAGGAGGTCATGGTTGTCAGAGAGGAACAGGAGGATGCCTGACTGTTGACAGAAGAACTTGATGAAGGGGACTTGTGGTCCTTAGTGTTGGTCAGTCGTGCCATGATGGCCTTCTTCATGTCGTGGTAGCTGTCCCTTGTTGATTTCTCTTTGACCACCTTATTTGTAAATTAAGTTATAATAATCGAATAATTTTTGTCAACCAATGCTTTTGTTTACTTTTATTTTTTTTTATTTATTTCAAAATGTTCTAGTATGGGACCTTTGGATATTTTAAACATTACGCTTTATATATTCAGATTCTCAACTTTATAACATTAGTCTGCTAATTATATTTAATAAAACTATAAATATATAGAAATATCTCTGTAAAATGTGACTTACATTCATCATTGTAAATGGTTTTTTAAATATGTTGTAATGTGCATTTATAACTTCTTTGTTCGTCAAAAAGTACACGTACGGACAAATTGCAATAGCCAGTTAAGAAAATAATATTTAACCTGGAACTCTCTGAGATATTTGTGGATCTCTCTGTCCTCCAACAACTTGACATGCTTCCTTTTAATTCTCGACATGATGAGAGCAAGGATGGAGATGCTGTAGACGAGCATCACAGCCACTATGTAAAGAGCGGCACCCCTCGGGTCAAAGTACCTGGCTGCCCTCTGACCTTTACAACAGAGGCCAACATTGTGCGAAGTGTTATTGAGAACGTTAGATGTGCTGTTGCTCATCTTTGCCTGCAGTTTCTTTCTGAATGACAAGTAGTAAAGGCTTCAACTGAAGAACAACTAATTTAAATTAAAACCAAATTAAACAAGTTGTAAGTTAATTATTTTACTTTCATAAAAGTAATTAATAATAATTTAAATTAATCATTTAAACATAATAATTTATTAACAATAACTTTCCTGCTAGTTTCAGTTTTGTTAAAAATATTATTAAAAACAAATGTTTAATAATATAATTAATTTAAAAATATAATTTAATTTTAATTTGAGAAAATCATCCAAGCTACTCACTTAGTCTTAGAAGACTGAGGGAGAAAATGTGGCACCAGGGAGGAATGCTAGGTTAATACCTGCTCCTCTCGTGAACGATTGAACGGCTTATTGATCTTCCGTGACCACATCGAATGAACAAATATGACGCCGATGCTTCATTTAACAAACATTTTGTCAGATAGTCAGATTTAAAATCGTCAACAATTAATATTATAATGAGTAATTAATTATAATTAAATAGTGCTTGCAATAATAATATAATCCAATAATTAATTTTATTATTATTTCATTAAATCTGCTAATTAATTACCTATTAAGAATGTTGGAGTGAGGGACGTCATTTCAGCTTTTTCCGTTGTACCACCCCTACCCAGCCAAACGACGTCCCTGGTTGGAGTTAGGTGGGTTGGTCAATATAGGTATTGGTTTGTTTGCTTATTTGTTTTTTGTTTTTTTTTAATTCACACGAGGTCAAAGGGCTTTCAACCGCTTACATGACCAAGCAAAATGTAAAATTAGAATTCTGTTTGTTTCTATATTATACTATTTTAGTTGTTATTTAGCTGCATATAAAAATTTGCTCATTAATACAAATAATATTGACGAATATCTGTAAACAAAATTTATTAACAATGCCTGACTTGAAAATCTTTGGTCACTGACATAACTGTCCAAATTATTGCCATGCAACTGCAATACTTAAAATTTAGGTTAAAATCCAATCAATTTTATGTTAAATAAAATAGTGTTTTCCAAAAACATTGCGAGTTCTTGAGACAATTTGTCAAAGTAACAAAGGTCCACGTCATTCGACCCCAACATTTACTGACATAACATTTACGTCACTGATAAAAATATTTTATTACGAATCAACTTATTATATTTACAGTAAATGTAATTATAACTGCAGTAATACTTAAATTTATCAGTTTAAAATCTATTTATTTATTTAATTAATCAATCTCTAAATGTACAATAATAAAGATAGATACATTAATGGTAATAATAGTAATAATATTAATAATAAAGATAGTAACATTAATGGTAATAATAATAATGATTCCTATCTTCAAAGCACCAACAATTGCATTCGTTGATTCCAAATTTAGCCACCAATTTTTAATCTGTGCACGATGTGTCTGCCTTTCAGCAGGCATGGATTGCTACGGATCAGTGGAGCGTGTCCGCAGAATATTATTATTATTAATGATACTTTAATAAAAATCCTTTTTGTTTTTTAGATGTGCCCCTAACTTGCTGCTCAGTTCGACACCCCACATTTGATTATTATGAGAACCTTTACAAGTTGATCAGTAAATTTCAATCAATCAAATTGTGCAGCTGATTGAATAATGATTGATTTTTCAATCATTTATTTAATCAAGCATTCGTTCATTAGTACCTAATGAAATTGACTTAAATGTGATTAATTATCACATGTAATTATTTTCAAATTAAATTATTGTATTTTAAAACTCCGATTGAATCTATTTGTTGCATTAAATTATTACAACAAAGACATCGGCTTATTTTCACTTTTCAAAGAGTCTAACAAGCTCAGGAACGAAATAGGAGTAGTTATGTAATAATTCGTCACTCTATAATATGTCTTGCACAACATCGTGTCTCCTACTATTGTGTTTAAATTGCAACGAATGTTGTTATCATCATAACAAGATTCCATGACACCTGACTTCCATGATCTCAGAATTAATGACATTACAAATCGTGAGGTTTGCACTGAACTCGAGTTGAGTAATGATATTTCTCATCGCACGCTTCTCAAATTCCGTGACAATAAAAAGAAATACAGTTGAAATACAATTATCGTTATTATTATAGTTATTATTATTTTCAAGATCATCAATTAATATTATTATTATTATTATTATTATTGCATTCGAAATTTCTCTTGCTATCGCTGTTATGATATTCATTATTCCTTATTACATTGGACTGCTTTGGTGTGGACAGCCCACTATTGTTGAACACAACTAGAGCAGTTCAAATTAGAAGCTTGTCACAAAATGCTAAGCCTCTTTTCGTTTCGTTGGTTTTCGACCGAGTTGCTTCTATTGGAGACTTGATAAATCAATTGTTTTAATTTATAACAAACAGCGACTTAAATTCACTTGAACTTACTTGAGAATGCAAAATAAACTCTAGCAATGGCAAACAACAACCTGTACTCCAACTGGGGGATTACCAACCCAAACTCGAATGCCAAAGTCTACTTCTTGAGCGAACAGCAACCTGTAACTTCAGCTGCAAGCCTCCAGCAGTCCGCAAACTCACTGCCGAAGAATCAGATTTATTCTGACATTTACCAGTCAGCTGTTTTTCCTCAAGCAGCTACTCTACCTGCTGCTCCATTGCCCTCTTACTATGGTCAAGCACCTGGACAACTTGTTCGAACCGTCGCCAGCCAAGTAAATTCTGGTGCTCAAACTCAAACTCCACCCGTTCAGGTCGTCCAGGTATCAAGGACTGGTAATCAGCCACCTGTCAATGTTGGAGTGTCAGTTGTGGTTGATTATTTTTAAGACATAATTTGTTTATGTAACGATATCTCATTATTATTAATATCTAATTATTTAGTCCTGGTATTTGAGTTGTCATAATTATTAATATTTATTTTCTAAGAGAATTAATTATTGTTTATA
The DNA here is from genome assembly GCA_011800805.1 of Hirudo medicinalis. Lineage (NCBI taxonomy): Eukaryota > Metazoa > Annelida > Clitellata > Hirudinida > Hirudinidae > Hirudo > Hirudo medicinalis. The sequence continues at coordinate 8,497 of MPNW01001175.1, forward strand.
AATATTTAAAGATTTTTTATCTAAACAATTTGTTTTTTATTACATTTTAACATAACAAAATAATTATTACTTTTGCTAATATTATTGTTGTTATTATTGTTTTTATTACATAATAATTTTATATTTTTATTTTAGAGGAACCACGGGCTGTACTACCTGTCCTGGAAATATTAATACAGCGAACCTAATCACTCAAATAACTAGACCAGGTAGTTGTTCATGTATTCAACAACAACATTAAATATGCTTTTCAACTCATCTTGTAAATTTAAATAAAATTTACTTTGCAAGTAATTATTTTTTTACAACAACGAGGTTAAATATTCTGATTTTCAACCAAAATCGAAACCGAAAAAATAATCTAATTTTATTACTAATATTTTACATTTAACAAAAAATAAACAATTTATCAATTAATTTAATAAATAACATAAACCTTTTTATTAATATATTAAAATTAATTAAAAAGGTTTAAATAACATTAAAACTAATTAGCTGTAAATTGATATTTACAAAATAAATTTAACTACGTAGATTGAAGTGGGCACTTTGAAATTTCAGTTCCTCAGTACGTTCCGGTTGTTAATCCAAACGGGGTCCAGGGTTGGTACCCTGCCGTGATGAGGGCTCCTGCTCAGGGTCCAATAATTCGAACCACAGACGAGATCAGATATCCTTCAATTGTTACCCAACAACAAGCAACAACAACAGCAACAACAAATCCTGTTGCTGCTCTCGAGAAGCAACAAGTTGTCAAGACACAGGCAACGAGGAATGGTGAGTAAATTATTTCTTCATTGCTTATTTACAAATATTGCAAGTACTTGTTTTGTTTTAGTTTTTGTAAACTCACAATATTTGTCAATTTGGAAAAGATAATGTATGCAATGAAAAATAAAATAAAATTTGAAAACAAAAAATGATTTAAAAAAAAATTGTAACAAACCTTTTATAATATTATTAACAGTATATAATTTATTGTTAATACTTCATCCAATTTACCAGTATCAGCGTTGGGAGGAAGTCTTCGTGAAGTAAGAAACATCGGAGCCGCACTAACTCTCCTGGGCTCCTTGACAGTGGGTCTTGGAATTGCGGGTGTGGTTCTCTACCATAGCGGCAAAGATGTCAATTCTGGATTGTCGTGGTGCTGGGAGGCACATGCTTTGAACAACAGCCTCACCAGAGCTGTTCTTCCTTCAAGTCCTGGCATCAACTACGTCACCAGTGGAGCAGGTTTGCTCGGACTTATGGTGAGTTGTTTAATAACTCAATTTAAGAGAAAGACAATTGAGTTTTAATAAATATTTTAATGGAATTAATATTATTGTTATGGTGTTTTTTGGAATATTTACATTAATTTAATAATATTAATACTTAAAGTGTTACTTGTGACAAAATGCCAAATTAAAGACTTTTTATTAATTAATTGAAATAATTAAAAATTATTAAAATTAGTAAAATGGATTATTTATGGTACAGTAATTAATCGCGAATTTACTGTTATTTATAATATTAATACAGATTAATAAGTTGTCATCGGAATAACTTTTTAAAGACTTAAAATCATGAATGTAATTTTTAAGACATTCATTGTGGGAGTCATGACAATGAACTTAGAAAGCAGCAGCGGACCATTGGTATTTTTTTAATTTAATTATTATTTTATAAATTACAAACAATAAATAGTTTTAAGTAATTATAATATTATCATTTAAATAATTGAAGTCATAGGTGGCGGTTTGCAGTAAGACAATACAAGTATTAATTCAAAGATAATAAGATTGCTATTGTATATTTTAAATCATAATTCAGAGATAATAAGATTGCTATTGTATATTTTAAATCATAATTCAGAGATAATAAGATTGCTATTGTATATTTTAAATCATAATTCAGAGATAATAAGATTGCTAGTGCATATATTAAATCATCTCAAAAAACAATTATTTGTAAAATCCAACATTTATAATCTGGATTTGTAAGAATTTGTCAGAATTAAAAAAAAAAATCAAAAAATCTGCATGCAACAGGAATTAATTGACGTTAAATTTCAATTTACTTTTAAATATGTTTTAATACAAAAGCCAAACGCTGCCATGTGGACATCAATTTTCACCCTTCCTGTCCTCGTTCTTATGGCCATTTTGTCGTTGCTGAGTTTCATTATGGTGAGTTGGAGTTCATTCAAGTCAATCAATTAATTATTTAATTGCAATTATTACAATTAGTTCAATAAAATAACACTTTAATTAGAATTACGTAACGAATTTAATTGTTGGTTATTTCGTTTTAAGTACTAATAATTAGCGTGATAATTAAATTAATAAGTTCATTTAAAACTAACAGACGTTTAGAGACAACAACAGTCCCCCCTCCTGCATAGCACTGACTGTGGTGACGTTCTTTGATGTTCTCATGGCAGTCATACCATTCATACTGCTCTTCGTCATCTACTGCAAGATGCAATCAGATTTATTAGCTCAATCGTCGTACGGATACTCTGAAACCAACAATGTAAATGTTATTCGTTTATTTATTTATTTCTGTTTAAAATAATTATTACTAATTAGAAATACAATGATCTTAGAATTAATTTTTGAATATTTGAAGTAATAAGATTTCTTTAACAGTAAAATTCATCACAAAGCAAAAATTATTATTACAATATTAATTATTATTAACATAAAAATTATTAAATTTTCATAAACAATCATTTTTTTTTAAATTAACTGCTTCACACTTCATGAACTGATCCAACCACTTTCAAGGAATATTCCAATGGGCGTGTCTACCCCATCACGAAGATATCCACAATCAGAGTTGGGGCTTCACCCCCAGGTGCTCAGCAGTGCGTCTGTGAATGCTGTCCATGCTGCCTCCCCTCATCAAATCGATGTTGTCCTGAATGTTATCCATACAGCAACATGGAAGAGGAATACGAAGAAGAGGCTCCCACTGCTTCCCAACCAACCAGGACCTCAACCACTGCTGCTGTAAAACAGATTTATTGTCAATCATTATTTTATCAAGAATTTAAAAATATATTTTTTATTAATTCTAATATAGTTGTTATTGCTCAAATTGTTCTAATTATTAACTACAGCCTGCTGCCAATCCAACAACTTGTGCCCCAGCAATGAGATACCCTGGTGGAAACAACCAGTACCTGTGGAACCAAATGGCTCCTTATGGTCAGTACAGCAAAGCCGTCTATACGCCTTACAGCTTCAATGTGATGGCCAAATGAATTAGCAGATTCATTTTCAATCTCAACTTGGGAAATTATCTGGAAGATGAACATTAAATAATCATTGCTTTGATTTTAATTCTTAGTTTTAATGACTTTTATCAGCTGATAGACTAAGCATTACCCACTGTTAGAATATATTACAGTCTCCTCATTAATGTTTTCACTCACTTAATCTATTTAGTGATTTGTTTTTGGAATAAATTAGATATTATAAAGAACCTTAATTTGTGTATTCTTCATTGGATTCTTGAATTTAATTAGTTTGTAAAACAAAAAATAAAAGCACTACTTAACATCATGAAATAACACAGTCTTATAACCATCTTATGACGAAGTTAATAATTTGTCAAGTATTTAAAAATATTTTTCAGTTATCATAATCCTGGCCTTAAGTCGATCGCAAAAAGAGCTTTCGACATTTGACATCGAAATAACAATGATAATATTTCGTATAACCACACAATGTGAAACTTTGTCCTTCAGAATTAATGCTTAAACAGCAAATTTAAAAGTGTGAAAAATGATTGGAAAGTGAAAACACCCTCGGAATTTATTAGACGTTTACATAATAAAATGTTAATTAAAATAACAAAATGTTATTGTCATAATGTAAATGAAATGTTTGCGTGACACTGACATTCGCTGCTACTTTAAATTATTAGATTAAATTATTAGATTAATATTTCCAAACAACTACATCAACAAACTGCATCATGTGTTAAGAAGTGCATTTTGGTTTCCAAAATGAGGAGCAAATCCTTTCGAATTTGTAACATTTTGCGTTAATTAATGATGCTGTCTAATGCCAATGTTTTACATGAGAAATTACGTCTTAGTTAATTATTATTTGATTATTAATAATAGTTTTACTAGTAATTACAATTAAACTTAATAATTATTAATAATAATCTTGTTAAGCTGAATAATAACATTAATAAAAATGTAGACTAAAAAATATCAACAAGCCATGAAATCACAATTAAATGAGTGCATTTCGACCAGCATGTCATTCGAATGAGAAAAATGAATGGCTTTTATTTTGTTGAGAGGCTTGAGGTGTCTAATGCTATTTTAGGATGTGGCTCAAAGTTATTATTGATGCAGTATAATTTTATAATATAAACAATACAATTGAGAAACAATGTTCGAAAAGACTAAATGAATAAATTTCTTGAAAACAAATCATTGAGGAGTAACAAAGTAACGTGTCTAAAAATCTATTCAAAAGATCGTTTATTTGGAGGACATATTTCAGCCAATGGTGGTCAAGTAAAGCCATTCTCATTGCAAAACTGTAGTTGAATGTGATTGGTTCTGTAAAGTGTTACTAAAGATTAATTATTTGTTTTAATGTATCATCTTTTGACTTAACGACATTTTTGTAATTATAAATCGCTAAAAAGTGTACGACTGTTGTAGTGGTATAATAATTAGGATAATTATTATATAATTAAGTTTTAGGAATTTATTATATTGTAATATAATATTCAGTATCTATTGTTGTGAGCTCGAAAAGATTAATTACTAAATAAACAATTCCCTTCCCAAGTTGATCTCTCAGACTTCTTTTAGTTTAGTTGTAGACAATAACAAACATAAGTAAGGATACAACAACTAATGAACAGCAGGAGGTTCTCATAAATTCCATCCATTTCAAGGAAGAAATCCCAAATTGTTATTTGGCCGAAGCTCAACCAAAACGTGATAAAAGCGATTTATTGAAAACCATTGGAGCATGTCACAGACGCCCCAAGTTGAATCGGCAGGCCAAACCTTAACCGCCTAGTTGGCATTGTATTAAAGACATTTTCAGCCTTCAACAACTCAGCTGTGTTCATTAAGTCAAGAGTGATGTGATTGGAATCATTTCGATTTTTCGAATCTGAATTCGCTTTAAAAATATCTGTTTTGATTTTCGATTATTAGTCTTCAAATTTTTGAATAACAATATAACAATATAACAACATCCTTGTAAGCATCTTCCGGAAATATGGCCAATTACGGATATGTTGGGAGGCCAACCTCGGCAGTCATCAACACCAGCGGTGCTCTCCAGTTGAATCCTCAGAGAGCCGCTGTTGTGCATGCTGATCCAAATTTCCAAAGTGGAGGCTACAAAGTGGCTTACGTGAATCCTATCACCGCCCAACCTACTTGTAAGGATCATTCCGGATACTTTTTATTCGAGTTAATTATTATTATATGATTATAAATTTTATTTCGGTTAAAAAGAAGAATGTAATATTTAAAATCTTATGATTTCCTTTTTAATATGTGAATTTATTAATTCAAAACATTATTTCGATTTAATATATCAAGCTGGACAAATTATGGTGGCTCCGACGGGCTGTCAAGCCCAGTATCCCATGGTGGTTGATTTGAGTCAGGCCTACAAAAGTTCAGTCGGTGGGGGACAATGCCAGCCGTGTTCAGGCACTGTAACCACCACTCAGCCCAAACAAACCCCAAGAAGGGTTAACAGATGCTGCCCGGGATGCGCTCCCTGCTGCTGTGGAGAGTGAGATTGAGAGTCATTCGTCTACTTAAATGAAATGATAATTATATTAAACAGATTATTAAAATAGCTTTAAATTATTAAATCATTTCACATCATTTTAAATTTACTTAATGTTAATATAGATGTGATACGTATGAGGACTACCCAAGACAAGATTGCATGTGTTGTGGGGGATGCTGTCCATCACCCCAAACTGATGCTGGGTTGTCTTCACCTACTCAAGTTGGTTGAAAATTTTATTAACTATTATTAATATTATTTTTTTTTATTATTATTATTAGCTAATATTTATATTTTATTTTGTTTAAATTCTACTATTTTACTTTTTTTAGGTACAAGTTTATTTATAATTCCATAACTTAATAATATTTCCTTAAAAAGTTATACTAACCAAGTATGATTCAATTAGAATTTTGGTATGTCGAATGTATGACAACAAAATAATTCTTCAATTTCAATAACTTTTTATTTCTTTTATTCAGCAAATGGCTGCTCCGCCACAGGACTGTTGTTCATGTCATGGATGCCAAACAATGTGCTGTGGACAACCGTGCTGTGTTTGCCATCCATGTCAGACCAACTGTTGCGGACCAAACGGAGGCTGTTGTGAACCAAATGGAGGCGCTGGACCAAATGGCGAATGTTGTGGGCCCAGTGGTGGATGTTGTGGACCAAATGGTGGATGCTGTGGACCAAATGGAGAGTGTTGTGGACCAAATGGAGAGTGTTGTGGACCAAATGGTGGATGCTGTGGACCAAATGGAGGGTGTTGTGGAAACTGCTGCCAACCGATGGAAGTCAGGCCTGTAACGACTCAACCAGCTCCTGCCGTCAATCAGCCTGTGGCAGCAATAACAGTTGCCCCGACCAATGTTAGTGAAACTAATTACAAAATCGTTCTGATAAATTAATGTAGCTATTCATCAATTGTCAATTCAAGATATCACGTCACAAAATGTTAATGCACCTCTGTTGTTAGGGTCCATATACCTACCGCACAAGCTACAACATGGCTGGATTTGTTCCCTACAATGGTCAAGCGGTTACCATGGTGCCAGTTGACAACAAATTCGTTTGGGGAGGTGCGGCGGTCCAGCCCTACACCAATGTTGCGAGACAAGTCTTCACCCAGTGAATGAGGAAAGATTGGGTTTTAAAACCAAACATTTACTAAGGATTTGTATTGGCTCTGAATAGATATTTTATTTTTGTATAATTTAGTTTTTTATGCTGGAATTCTTCAATCGACAAGTTCATAATCTTTGCTCAATCATTTTTAGTTCACTTAATACTTTGAGATTATAAGACTTATAAACACCTTTTTCTGCTTTAAAGTAGTTTCTGTTACAGATTCACAAGCATAGAAATGTATTTCATGCATCGTGCTAAAGTTGTGATGTTGATTTTAAACTAATTCAGAAATAAATGCAATTGATTTCTTTGGAAATAAAATAAATTTAAAATGGTTCCTGGCATTTTATTTCAAAAAATAAAACTGAAAAGACATTAATTATAAAAGGATAAAAGGATGAAAATTAATGATAATTAATTCAATTTAATTAACCGACCCAATTTAATTAGTTGATTTAATTGGAGATTAACCTTCCCCCCATCATCAGGTCTCAACCGTCGCTCGAACTCTTCAAGCGCCAGTTAAAGACTCACCTCTTCAAAATAGCGTTGGACGGAGAACCGAGGCGCCTCTGACGCTCTGCATATGGCGCCAT
>MPNW01001176.1:10685-26666 GCA_011800805.1 Hirudo medicinalis
GGCAGCAGGATTATTGCTAAGCGTGGTATTTACAGTTAATACCACTCAGTTGATAACTGAATATTTGCTGGAACATCCCAACAATAAACTCGGCATAAATTAAGCCCCGCCGTTTATTACAATATAAACAAAAACATGTCTCTTAAAATGGTGTAAAAATGCAATTATAAACTTTTAAATTGTGAAGTAACCTTAAAGAGGTAAAGAAATTGCATGATAAAAAAACATAAAAAATTATGTTTAAATCAATCAACAATTTCAAGAATTCAAATCAAGATTAGGGGAAGTCCAATAATTATGTCAACAGATTTAAGGTAATTTTTGACTCCCTCCCTTTGTCAACAACTGTCAAACTCCCCCCTATCAAAATTATGTCAAAAACTATCACCTCCCCCCCCCCTTAAATATATTTTGTTTTGCAATTTTTGATTTCTACCTTGTAACACTTTTGAATTTGTGACTATTTTATTTTGAAAAAAAAAAATAATTGTTTAACTGAATATTATTGTCCCGGGGGGAGAGTAGAGTCAAAAGTTCTTCTATTGTAATTATATTGCCTATTGTAGGCGTAGTATCGTATTCATCATTTCCATCATTTTGTTGAAATGAAAAATCAGAATCAATAAACAAATCAGCATCATTTTCATCAAACCATTCAATACATAAAATATCAAAATTTTCTTTATGTGCAATAATTGCCATCAACTCTTTCTGTCATTTGCCTAGTAGGCACAGCGGCCACGGGCCCATATGTTATGGCAATTTGGTAATGGAAAAATTTAAAAAAGGTCATGGTTGTAAAATTTCAATATTTTAAAATCTGAGCAACCTTAACCCTAACCCCCATGAGCGGGTCTTTAAAAATTACTTGCCTCTCTGAGACCCTGCTTGTGAAGCAACATAGAGGTTACGGATTTATAGAATTTGCAAATAACGAACGATAACGATACAGAGTTTGATTAGAGTGGCGTATATTCAGCAGAACTTCAGGTAGAGGGAAGCTTTTTTTGAAGAGGAAGGTTTTGGCACTCGGGAATAGACCGGGTGACAACCTGAATAGACGGGTGACGACCTGTACAGAAGGGTGACATCTCGGAGAGACGAGTTTCGCGATCGGGCTGGCAGGCCATCATAATGAACCTCAATTGCTAGCACAACGACGAAAGAAACATGCCCCCTGGGTCCCTGTCGAAAGAAGGGGAGAATAACGGACCCATCAATGTCCGTAACCGAACGGAATTACAACGGAAATTGGATTTTTGGATGCGGACTGGACAATAGCGTGCCAGCAACGTGAGCTTGAATGGTTGAAAGGTGAGAAGAAGGCTGTCAGTGACCTGACTTTTGAACATTTTTAGATTTTACTTTCGTTCGCGGGTGACTGTGTGAGGTACGTGATGAGGTTGAGTGAGGTTATGTATTCATACGCGTGATCGAACGATTCGATGATTTTCTACATATTAATGAGCCTGATTAATTAGATGTGTATATAAGGCGACATGCAGATCAGAGTAGTTTTAGAGAGAGATGGAGAGATAGAGAGAGAGAGGCAGAGTTAGAGTTGTGTGCGGAGTGTGTGGAGTGTGCGGAAAGAGCGCGAAGAGAGTCGAGAACAATAGATTATCGAGATTTATCTTATATTTGATGTTTTATTTAAGTTTCGATCTTTTACTGTTGAGTTCTTAGTTTACAATATACTTTTAATTCAATTGTAGTGTTGAATTTCGATCCATTTCGATTAAATAAGATAGAATCCCGATTAGAGAATTCGAGAACCTGACAAAGGCGCTACGTCGTTCGTGAAGGAGCGCCAATAAGGATGAAAAAGTTGGTCTTTCAGTGTTGTGGGAAGAGTTGAAGGGACATGTGAGGAATCTTCGCCATGCCGAGGGTATTAGACAGAAGAACTATGAGAGGAGGAAAGCTCATACGAGGTTTTTCAGTGATCCAAAGAGGTATGGGAAAGCACTGCTCGACCCTCCGAAATCAGGAGAGCTTAAAGTGGATAGGGGCGAACTGGAGGAACACCTCACAAATACGTACAGTGGATACCTACGTCACATTCCCCTTCAAGTGAGACGAGACATTCCAGTGGTGTCTCTCCCTACCAGTATTTTTAGCCTGGCATCCCCGTCGCTTGCAGAAGTGAGGCGTGTTATTAGGAAGGCTAGGAATCGTTCGGCACCAGGGCCCAATGGAGTTCCATACCTTATGTATACGAGATGCCCGGAAGTGCTGTATTTGCTGCACTCCCTCATCAAGAAAGCATGGCATCCAGGCAAGGTAGACGGTGAGTGGAAAGTAGCTGAAGGCGTTTATATACCGAAGGAAAGGGACTCGCATAGCCTAAGCCAATTTAGACCCATTTCGTTTCTAAATGTAGAAGGGAAAGTATTTTTTCCGTCATTGTTCACTGAGGCTCACTGAGCTGAATATGTGTTGTCCAACATGTACGTGGATCAATCCAGAAGGGAGACGTTCCTGGCAGCACTCCTCCATGATTTGGGAGGCTATTCAGAGAGCTAAGAGGCCAACTGAGTTTGTACGTTGTGTGGGTCGACTTGGCGAATGCGTACGGATCGGTGCCACACCAACTCATATGGAGACTCATCATGTGTCGCGTCACGTAGTTCAAATTATTCAGACGTATTTTGACGGGTTCATGATGAGGTTCTCCGCTAAGACATACACAACAAAGTGGGTCCCTCCGGAGGTAGGTATTGTGATGGGGTGCGCGCCAATGTCAATAAACCATATATTTATTTAAAAATACCTGTATACTGCTTGAGTCCAATGAAACGTTCTTTTGCACCGAATCATTGAAGGTTGCGTCAATTCCTTTCCACAAAGCTTTTTCAAAGTCCATAGTCACTTTCTTCACCTGATTGCCCATGTCTTTTACATATTGAAAGATCTTCGAGTAATCTTTCGCAGTTCTCTTTGAGACCAAAACAAAAAGAAGAGGGACTTGCTTCACTCCGTTATCCCTCCTCACAAAGGCATGAATGGAGAAAAGCTGAACAATGGTGTTCTCACGACCTGGAACGTCCCATCCATAAACCAATGTTTAGCTTCAAGTAGAAGCTTCTTCATGTCGCTCGTTCCAAATATAAGATGCCTTTCTGCGTTCCTGGTGATGTCTGCTATCAAGAATTCACTCGGAATAAAATAGTTTTTTAAAACAAAATAAAATTATTAAATAAATCTATTGTAAGCAACAAATCTTTGTTGGGCTCGACCCCGAGACAACAAATCAAATTAAGCAAATCGAAATATTAATTCAAAAATCCAAGTTATACAGCATAACATTGAATAGTGTGCGAATAGAATGAGCCTAAATTAGTCTAATTCTGAAAAGATATGAAGTCAACGAGCTTGAAGTTTGCGCATTTTCTAATTAATGCAAAACCGGGCTGCAAAAACGTTAAAAAATCTCCATATCCACGCTATAAAGCATAATGTAGATTAATGTGCGAATGGAATGAGCCTAAATTGGTTTAATCCTGTAAAGGTTTGATGTGAAATCAAAAACCGGCTGCCTCATTGTCTAGGCTTTTTATCATTGGATTTTCTCAACCTTAAACAAATAAAGTTAGCCGCAATATTGATGGGATTTTGAATTACTATTTGAACACAAGCCACTATACTCAAGCTAGGAACTATCATCACCATCCTCTAGCTCTGATTTTCTTTGAGTTTGGTACGTCTCTCTCGAAGCAAAAACCTTTTTATAACACCGGTGCATTTGCTTAATACAAATCCGAAATATATACAAAAGATAGGCATGGTTTTTGGGTTCCACTGCTTGGTCCCAACTCTAGCCAAAATATATTTTACGACTGTAAATAAATGCGAAAATCTGAATTCAGAGATGAACACATGGGACTCCATACAAGAGCATGTTTACGAGTAATTATAGAAATCAATTATTGCTCTGAAATTGGAAATAAAGTCACCTTTACCAGTTAAAGAAGCAATCATTTAGGGCAAGCCTGCATATTAAATCATAAAAATTTATGCTGACATCAATAAATCACCAGAAATAACTTTTTGATAATATCATTATATGGCCAACAAATGCAATGGAATATGAATAGGCTATTAGCCCAAGATGATCTTTGTAAATATGTTAATAAATTTCACCAAACCATCTTTTTATCCAAACTAAATTAATAATTTCTTATAAGCAACAAATGGAAAAACAGAATAGCTGTGATTGTTTATTAAATCATGACAGAACATTGAAGAGCTCAGGAAATTAGTCAAAAAATCCCATTTTCACAGAATCCTTTAGGCAAATCCTAGGCACTTTCAAGCTAATCTTTGGATCTTCCAAAAGAGATTCATCAACAATGAGATTTCTGATGCATTCTCCATGAACTTTCACTTTCCAAATATCTTCTTGGTTGTGCTCATTTATTAGAATATCATCATCTGAAGAGGCAACATTATTTTCACTCAAATCTATAACATCATCTTCCACTGATCCAGAAAAAACTAGCTCTGGTAGGTTATCCATTACTTCTACATTTTGTTCTTTACCACAATTGGGACTTGGAGAAACAGGTTGATCAATAACTGTGAAGGTATTCGTCAGACTTTCAGAGTGCTGAGCATCATTCTTGACTGAATCTAATTGTAGACAAAGTAAGTTATTAAATGTTCTTTAATAAACTTCCATTAAGAAGTTTCTATTTATTTCATGTTAAAGTTAAATGATGGTTATAACAACTAGAAACAACATCATCACAATAGCAAAAGTAAACTATCTATTAACCTGACAAAAATCAAGAAATTGCCCCAATAGACTTTTTGCTTTAGAAAGTTTAGCATTCATCTTATAAAAAATTTGCTCTAATGCCTACAGGTGGTTTCATTATTATTATTAATCAAATAAGAATTAGAAGGCTAATGCAACCTAGCCACATGGAAAATGACAAAGCAATGTGGCAAGCAGAGCAGGATATAATGATAAAGAGTGAAACACTGAGAAAAGGAAGAAATGAATCAGAAAGGTTTACTAGAGAAATCATGATAAATCATGATCAGTAAGCCATGGTACAAATAAGCTATAAGTGATGAATGAAATGATACTGTTTGGTAATGAATTTCAAGCATTCAAGACTTAGAAAAAGTAAGCAACATTGAATTCTGAACAAAATTTGTAAGGATGATATCTAGCTCATCTATAGAATTTATTCTGCCATCTTCTGGTCTATCATAAATTCTGGGGTTGGTTTGCTTTGGGAGAATGAAAACCATCAGCTAAGGTCCAAGGGCTTGTAACAGATTGCAATATAGCATTCCCAAGCACTTTGAGGCTCTATGGAGCTGCCAATTTTTGCACAGGATAGGTGAGGGAGTAGTAAAGATAAGGTCTGTGCAGAATATCTAATGTGATTGATTGCTCCATGGCTTTGATTCTAATAGAGTTTAATTCTATTGGATTTTAACCAATTTTAATTTAAAAAAAAAACTGAATTAAAATTGCATTGTGTTCAATTCAATATAGAAAAAAATCTGAAAAGGGCAGGAGAATAAAAGCCAAAACTGAATGCTGAGACTTTCAGATATGTCAGAGTCATAAAATACCTTTTGCAGATTTCAGCCAAATCAAATAATTCTAAAGAAGTGATCTGCTGGCAAATACATATTAATAATGCAGTTTCACTTAAACATGTGCCATTAATTAATTAAACAAATTTAACTACTTTTGTGCAAATAACAGTTTTAAGGGGTTTTTAGCTTATTTTAATTCCACAAAGATTAAATAGATTTGCATCTAGATAGATGCAACTTTTTTGCTAACTGGACAATTTCAACAATCTGCCTCATGTTTAAGTGACTGTTTCAGAATTTGGCCAGAATTACATATTATCTTAGAAGTCTTATACATTATTTTGGAAGTAGACCATTTAAAAATTTAATTATAAACTCTAAAGTATACACAAAATAAAAATACCTTTATTTTCAAAAGAATGGTTCAAAATGATTTTGTGTTGAGCCACATCAGAAAAATTATTTCCACCTTCAGAAAATTCCCTTCCTGAAAATATGGGCATTGTAAACAAAAATATTACATGAGATTACTAGTTTAAAAAAAATCTTAATAACCATTTGCATCAACTCTTGTATAGAATTTCTTTGCCTCTAAAGACATTTGCTCAAGCAAATGATGATTTGTCTTAACACCTTTTTGAAGCAAAGGGTGATTCGATCCAATGTGAAGACGAACTTTTGTTTTTTCAACATTGTTATATGGACAATGAGGGCATTGATGAGGTCTTGAAGTAAGATGTTTATATTTGACATGCCTAGCCATGCACGATCGATCATAACATCTGTAGCTGCAGCTGATGCATTTAAAATGTTCACCAAAAGTAACTGCAGAAATCTGTTCTTTAACTTCTGGTCTATCTTGTTGACAGGAATGATTTTTAGCCTCATTAACATTATCAGATGTGAATTTACATGCAGCACATTCAAAGAATGTGTTAGAGTCCTTAATTTGTTTATTTCCAAGCACCTTTATCTCACCAGAATATGCATTTTTTGAAAACTCAACCTTTTCTGTTGTTACAAATTGCCGAAACAATTCACCAATGCTTTTTTTGAATGCATCATTTCTTTCAACTTTTTCAATTGCTTTTATTTTCTCTCCTGGATGTAGTGCCAGAATATGTGTGCGAATTTTGGGTCTTTCAACAGCTTCATATGGACAGTAAGGACAACAAAATGGTCTGCATTGAGAATGGCTATATTTAAGATGTCTGCAAATACTTCCTTTCGAGGAAGTTTTATAGTTACATGTATTACATTTATACATGGTTGTTGTAGATAACAATGAATTATTGCCATTCATGTCATGAGATATGACGATTGATGTTGGACATTTTGAACACAAAACCTTTCCTTTCCGGTAGTGTTCATCCTTCATTTCATGTGAAGTGTCACATTTTGGACACTTAATAGATTTTGACCAATGGTGTACTTTTAAAGCATGTTGGCAAATTTCCTTACTGACTGTTGTGTGGAAATCACACCATTTGCACTTGAGTGTTTTACCTTTATCACTAATAATACATGTCTGTGACCAATCAATGATTACATCAGCTTCCTCAATATGTTTTAATGAATCTTGGCATTGTTCTGATGTCTCTTTAAGAACATTTGGATGAGTAATTTTTATGTGGTGTTCAAGATCAATTCTAGTGGTAAAACAAACTCGAGAGTTGCACATCCCACAGCTATATGGTCGGAAGTGAATGTGCACATGTTTATGATGGTCTTGCAGGTCAGCTATCGACCTGCATTCCAGATTACACTTATGACATTTGACGTTCACATTCATAGTCGTAGTTTTATCTTTACCATCAATGGACAATTTGTCTAAAGCTTGCAAGCCTGTTTTATTTTTCTGGTCAAAGGTAACTCTCACTGCAAATTGATTTGATTTTTTTATTTCAATTTTCATTGGTTCATTTTCATGAGTTTCTAATATGTGCTTCATAGCTAAATAATTTGTCAGAAAACTGCTGTCGCAATATGGACAAATGTATACATTATGTGACAAGTGCATTTGAACCCAATGCCTTGCTATCATCATTTCTTTGACGTGAAAATAAGGACAGAGAAAGCATCTGAAAACTGAATCTGGATAGACCTCAGGGCCACTCTCCATATCATTATCATTTAAGAATTGATCCTGTTTGCTTGAAGAACTATTAACTAAAATGTTCTCAGTACCAATGTAATTCAAAGTATCTGAACTTATTAATAATGGATCATATATGAAAACATGTGCATCAGAATCCCTGTTCAATTTTGATGTTTGAAAATGTCTAATGGAATCATTGCTGGCATTGTTTGTTATAAGCTTAGGTCCAATATTAACATCAGATGTCAATGATTCTTTAATGACGTCTGTCTTAGGATGAAGATCATTAATGCTAAATATTTTAGCATTCTCTATCCGAAAAAATTGAGAAGTGTTTTCTCTTGAAACAAAATTTGTATCATTGCCGGCTCTTCTGCTATTAATTTCATGCTTCAAAACTGCATCAAATTTTTGCCGAGCCACAGCTTTAAAATGCAACTTATCCACATTATGTTTATTTGACTCCTCCTTTACCAACTCTGACTTTACATCAATTGGCAAAACACATAAACTGGTGGGGTCATCTGTAGAGTCTTTTTTCTTTATCTTTATAACCTCAAGTTCTCTTGATACTTGAAACATTGCTTTTGGAATGCCTGTCACAATAGTTATGACACTATACAACAATAATTCATAGGCCATATTTGTTGTCAATGTTAATACCTCACTAGTCCATTATATCAAGCCAAAAATTTTGCATAAATAATTTTTGCAGGTGCAAAGCTTAAACTATGTTTTATTTAATTGTGCAAATTTAATTTATTAAAGACCATTATAGTAATAATAAAAAAAATGGGAAAATACTACCATAACCCAAAAACAAGTTATTCGGTGATCGTGCTAAAATTTTGAATTCATATAATTAAGTCAAAAAAAATGGAGCAAATTATTGAAATTAACTCAACAAACAGCAACGCCCTACCTCAACCGCTACGCGCCAACCGACGACACTAAACAAAACAACAGCAATCAGCCACTTGCCATAGACAAAATAATTAGAGTTAGTATTAGCAAATTCATTAATTTCCAATCGAATGATTGGCTTTTTTGCGCATAAAATTATTTAATATATGTTAATTAACAAATTATTTAATTTACGTTCTGCTCCATTCTTATAAATTAGGCATTTTGCCACAATATCATCTTCACATCCATATTCCGAATATGCGATTCTTAACAATTACCCTAGTTTTATTTTATGGTTAACCAAATTACTTAATTAAAATATTGGTTTTAGAACTGTATAACAAAATGTTGTCTTTGCTACTGCGCTTATGCTGCTCTTATTGCTTGACAAGCTCTTAGCGATAGAAGTCTTGAGGAGAGGCCCAGCCAATCAGGATGTATATGAATATTAATGTTACAAAATAACCCAAATTACCTTAAATATTTAAGCTAATAAGGTATAAATAACAAGTGTAAATAACTCAAATAAATATGGAAAAAACTAAATATATATAAATATACATCAATATAATATTCTACATTCTACATTAGTGTTCTGTCTGCAACACGTCATGTGTTAGCATTACAGGTTAGAGCATCCAAATATGGATCAGCATGTTCGTAAAAAAAAGTAAGCCAATCGATTAACCTGCCTTAGAGGAGAATTTTAAGCGCACAAAGTGCAAAAAAAACTTTGCTAATGTTAGGGCATACACCCTATATTCTTGAGTCAATGGCCCGTAATGATATACCATGTTACTCTATTTTCCAAACGTTGATGTTGAAGATTGTAATTGCGCGCGGCCTTTGAGAGTAATTTTCAAAAGTGAAGGCGACCGCTTTAAAGAAAATATAACGCTTAGTTTGCATTGTACGGTATCGATGTGCAAAGGTCGCTGCGATTCTTTAATCGATAACCACATAATGGATAATGTACTGTAGGTGGTTTAAATAGAGAAATTACCGGCAGGGCACCCGTCTGATCAACGGTTGAGGCCCATCCCCTTAGTACATAAAGAGTTTGGTCTGAACCTTACGGTGACGGGGGAACTCCTCTGATGATTCCCAGTCGGTGCGCTCAGAGGTAGGAGTTTCTTTGGCACCCGGGAATAGACCGGGTGACAACCGGGAAAGAATGGTGACGGCTCGGAGAGACGAGTTTCGCGATTAGGCTAGCAATCCGTCGCGATGTACCTCAATTGCTAGCACAACGACTAAAGAAATATCTCTTCCCCCCTCGGATAATTTAACCTTTTCCACTGATCAAGCAAAAAGTTCTCAATGATGGCGGTGAGGGCTGTTGATAAGCTTTTGGAGGACAACCTACAAGCCTTTTAAGTAATCTGTTGAGTGCTTCAGTGCCATTGTTGGTGGATGAAAAAAGGCAATAAACCAAGACTAAAATCAAAATTTTTTTTATTAATTTAGTAAAGGACATTTTAAGTTTAAAATAAGAAATAAAAAATTACATAGCTCCTCTCATCATTGCCTGCTCCTCCCTCACGCATCCTTGTGGTTTGGGGCTTATAGATATATAATTTGAATTACTTAAAATCAATATTACATATTTTATTTAAATTATTTTCTCAAAATTTGCATAGAAATAAGAAATATTTCGTGAGGCTTTTACAATGGTTTGTAGAAATTGTAAAATTTTTAATTGAAACAATTTTTAAACATTAAAAATTTAAAAATTTGTTACACAATTATATTATTTGACATTAAATCTTTCGAACTTTTAGAATTGATCATTTCAAAAACAGAGAGTTCATACCGGCTTTAATCTGCTGCTAGAATAATAGAAATCACAAAATACTTACATTATCGCCTTGTCAACATTATCGAAGGATGGTTGGTGAATTTGCAGGTTTCAATTTTTAAGCCAAGCTCCATAAGATACAATTTGTTTGTAGTCGTAATTAACAATTTATTTTCATCTGCGACCTTTATCTATTATTTAATTTGTCAAAAATCATCCACTTTAAAAAATGAACATTATCATATGAAATATCATTAGGCAAAGTCGAATATGGTAATAAATGATGTGTTAGATTTAGGGCTTTTGTGCTTTTAAATTAATTAAATTTGACTAATTTGAACTTATAAACGGCTATTTACAGGCAAGAAATTCGGAAAAGGCTATGTGAGTCCTGATTTGATTGCTTGGTTAAGAATGCTGTGAATTAAGTTTTATGCTAATAAAAAACTAGGACGACTTTGGCAAGATGGAGGGCTGCTAATATTGAGAACAAGAAAGCAAAGGTTAAGCCTGGATCACTATTAACTATATTGAATGATAATAACTGAATACCAACTTAATGCTTTAGGAGGTGAGACCATATCTAGCAACTGAATGTGATAATTTACAAAAAGCAGAAAAATTCAGAAGGGAGATCATTGGAGAGATCTCTAGATTGGTTGCACAGGTCCAAAATGGTATAGCTATAAATATTAATATCATTTAAATTTTGCTAATGTAGTTCATTGTTACAGCTGGATTGGGGGAATTTAAGCTTAGAGAGTTGAATGATGAAATAAATAAAAAGTTGAGGGAGAAGGGGCACTGGGAAGACAGAATAAAAGAGCTTGGAGGACATGATTTTCGGGTGAGTTCAATACAAAGCGAACTAACAATGTGCTATACAAAAAATAGCGAGTTCAAGTTAATGCTTATTGAATAGTTTTGGGCTATCAAACAAATTTAATAAAGTTAATGTATTTAAACAAAAATCTCCTATTGTGTAATAAAGTAGATCTTTGCTTAAAGATCAATTCATTTCTGTGCTCTTTTTAAAAATCATAACACAAATTAAGACCTGCACCTAAAGTTAAATTTTACATTTCTGCTTGAAGAGGTTTGGTCCAAGAATGTTGGATCACGAGGGCAGGGAAATACCTGGAAACAGAGGCTACAAGTTAGTTAATCTCATCAAACTGAAATTTAATATTGCCTAACACTATAATTTTCAGTAACTTTGCACAATTTGTAGCATTCCAAATAAAATTTTTATAGATATTTTGGTGCCACAAGAGATCTGCCCGGAGTGAGGGAATTGTTTGAGAGAGCTCGTGAGATTACATTGAATATGACTTGTTACCTTTTACATGCTTTGGATTTTTTAATATTTAGTGTTATTCATAGCTCCTCCCCCAACACGAAAAAATAGGGCTGAATTGATGAAAGACATAGACGCAGACTTCTACGGATATAGAATAGAAGATGATGGCACTATATTGCATGATGAACATTGCAAGGAAATTGAAAGTGTGTCCAATTTTATATTTATTAATTACATATGAAGGTTTAACTCAAAAAAAGTATGTTATCTTTCATAAAGTCAGGGAAAAGAAGAAAAATGACCAGTTAAATCATTTATCACAACAAGCAATTTGTTCCATGAATGAAACTGCTTCTGAAGTGAATGATGTAAATATTGGTAATTTTAATGGCAGGCATAATTTTATAATCTTCACATCTTTGCAGGGCTCAATTGACAAAGCAGAGAATGAAGAGTTTACTTGCATGGCCTACATTGCTGTACCAACTCAAAAAGAGGTAAAATGTTTCCTCTGTATTTTATGTTTTAAGGGGGTGATTAACTTGCTTCATATCACAGATTGAGCAAGCATTGATCCTAAGAAAGAAAAGAGAAATCTTAGAAAAGTATGTGAGTGAAGAACTTTTAAACAGTGAAGAAGAAACAAAGAAAGTCTTGGGAATAATATAGAAGGCTCATTAGCTTCAGTTATATTTGAATTATGGTTGACTGTGGAGATGTTCATAATACTTAAATCATCTCACTCTTAGATTAGTTCTCAGACTTATTCAAAGCGTCCATTTTTAGATGAGCTATTCATTTAAAAGGCAATTGAAGGCTCTAGAAGTCCTAATAAATGGTCTGCTCAGCACTGTATTTCAATCTGCTGCCTCCAAACAAATTTAATGCTTTGTAGGTTACTTCAAGCTCGTGAAACAACTAGGAAATGTTTAATTTTGTACTAAACACATATCACATTAATATCCTTTGAATGTAATACTTGTCAGTTTAAGGTCAAATGCTTCTGAAAAAGTGTTGATGCCTTGGCATGGTGTGGGCTTCATCCCCAGTTGTTTTCAGTTCTTCCAAATTTGAACAGAATACTTCTATATACAAAAATGTAAAACTGTAATTATGTTAAATGTGACAACTTGGTTGCATCAAATGTCAAAAGAGAATTCTGAGCTACAATGAAAATGAAATCCTGGTTGGAAATGGCCAAATGGGCTGCATTCCCGCATGTGGTTGTAATAGCAACAGTTGTAACATGTCATGTTCGTAACCTAGCATGCACCGCCATGGAGAGCCCTCGGGCAGGGGCGCTATACAAATGGTAGATCGATTAAAAAGTGCC
This sequence comes from Hirudo medicinalis, assembly GCA_011800805.1. NCBI lineage: Eukaryota > Metazoa > Annelida > Clitellata > Hirudinida > Hirudinidae > Hirudo > Hirudo medicinalis. The sequence goes on from MPNW01001176.1 coordinate 23,680, forward strand.
TGAATGAGATGGTTTAATGAGAGGTTTAATAATAAGTAAAGCTAATGCAAAAAACACATCTCATGCATCTTTTACAAAAATAGCATCTTACAATCTATATACACCCAGTCCAAAATAGATAGGGAGTACCAATTTTTTTTAACGATATCTCAACCAATATGTTACGAACATTATTCAAATTTTAGTATGTTATGTATATTGTGCTCGAAAGTTTTACATTTAATTTGGTGAATTATTATTTTCAAACTTAATAAAAAATCCCAAAAATGTGTTTTTTTTTGGCATCCATAAAAGATAGGAAGGCAACATGAAAAGTCAATAATAACAACAAAAACTTATTTTTTGACACAAAAAGTTATTTAATATGAAATTATATATCCGTTTTTCTCTATTATTTCAAAACATCATTGTTCATTGACAAAATAAACTTTTTTTATAAATTCTGTTTCCAGATTATTCCAGGAAGGCACCTTCCAACTCTGATTTAGAATTAAATTGTCTTCCATTTTTGTAGACCAGTCTTACAACTTACCACGAGCATTTTCAATTGGATCAAGATCATATGAACGAGCTGGCCAACTCAAAACGTTTATGTTACTCTCTTGGAAAAAGATACTTGTCAGTTTGGAATTATGGAATGGAGTGTTATCCTGTTGAAATACATAATTAACACCATACATCCTCTCAGCAAAAGGCAGGAGATTATTTACCAACACTTTTATATAATCTGCTTTTTGCTTTCCTAGAAAGGCTAGAGCTGGAATATTCAATCTCTTATCATATTTTAAAATTTTGCTCCCATTTAAGTAACTTATTACTGTATTCTTAGAATCAGTTAAATTTAACTCTGTTCTTAGATGGTTGGCAGAAAAATTACCCAATGATGCTCTCCTTGCTAGCAGTCTCTACTGTTTGGCAGACATTTCTTCTTTCTTCCTGGAGATTTCTTGGTTCCATAATCTTCAGAAGCATTCAAATAATTAGAAATAACATTTATGGACCTGTTGAGCTCTTTAGCAATCCTCAATCTTGAATAATTGGCTTTCCTGAAGGCTTCAATTCTCCCCTTCTCATAAATCGGACAATGTTTTACCTCTACCCATCACTAAACTATTATTAATAAACTAAAAAAGAAAATTTCTTAAATGTATCATGTTTATATACCACAGAAACCTACTTTGAAGTTCGTTTGCCCCTTGTTAAATTAATTTTATAGCTCATATGCAAACCCCTTCCTAACTTTTTTGGATGGCCCAAAAACACATTTTTATGTAATTTGTGAGTTTTAATTATTCTATGAAGTCCAAATTTTAATAAATTCCATCGCTTGATGTACGAGAAATTTGCATAAATATATAAAATATGCACTTCCTATCTATATTGGATGGAGTGTACAGTGTTTTATTCTTTCCCACTTAGTTCACTTCGTCAGTAAATGAATTATATTTTACTCACTATTATATTATATTTCAAATAATTAATTTAAGCAAAGATATGCAAACTTTTTACCCAGAAAAAATGAAAGCATTTTGTAGAAAGATTGCAAGACCAGGCCAGACATCACTTTTACCTTAAGATATGAAAATATTTTTAAAAGTCATGAAAAACTTATTTTAATCCCAACATACCAGGGACAACATAAATCCCAAAGAGGATCCATGATGCTGCAATCAAAGCAGCAAAATCAAGCAAAAATCCCACAAAAAGCCATATCCTTGCAGCTAAAAGAAAACAATTTGACACTTTAAGAAATTATTTTCAATGATCAAGACATGATGTTAGAGATGTATTTATAAATTATTTATCAATTCTTTTAAAATGATTAAAAAGCATTAGGAACTTTAACATTGAATAACAGAATTGTGCTTATACATTTTAAATGATATTTCTTACATACTACATTTTTTTAGTCTGCCCTTTCTTCTCATTGGTAGTTTTGACTTATATATTGTTTTTACAAATTTTTCCAATATGTCTCAATTATTATATTGCATTTTACATAAAATACATAGCATGATTTTAATAATAGTAATAAAAAGAGAAATAAAGTTGTACCTGTCTGACCAAAGCATCCTTCAGAATAGTTTTCCCCTCTGATTGAACTATTGGATACTGAATTGATCCTGATAATTGTTGATAAAAGTTTAGATCTCTATCTGCAACAATTGCAATTAGCTGATCTTTTAAGTGCCTTATGTATTCAAGTAGGATGTGAGGGCACTTTTTAATCAATCTACCATTTATATAGCTCCCCTACCCCTGGGTGCTCCCTGGTGGTTCAGGCTCGCTCGTGAACAAGACACATTACGACTGAATGCGTAAAAGAAATCAGGAAAGAACTAACAAGTTTACGGCAAAAGAAATTAAATTTCTAAAATTTATTCATTGAAGTTTCTTGCTTGTTGTCTATGTTATCAGTCGGTTCTCTGCTGGGCTTGTGGTTTAAGTGGATTTTCTGAGGTTATATAAGTTACACTGACATGCATATTTCATTGGTGAATTTCTGAAAAGTTGAGTCTTATAAATACATATGATTTTTGGAAGTTAAGAATCGGGCTCGTTTGATATTTGTATTTGTTATGTTGTAATATTGCTTGGACATCCAATTACTTAACTCATTTAAAATTACTACAAACCATTAAAAAATATATAGTTTATATGTAGTTTTATATATGTTTTTTTACATATGTTTTATAGATTCTTTATCATCAAAACGGCCCTTGTTTATTAGCAACAAAATTCTTAATCCCGCACAGGCAAATTTGAAATCATTTTCCATAGAATGCTCAGCTCCTCAGATTTATCTGATTGAAATTAAGTCATCCACCTCAGCCTCAATATTCAAACATCTATACAAATTTAATTCTGCAAATACCATCATAACTTTATTACTATACTTACTTAATAATAATAATAATAATAATAATAATAATAATAATAATAATAATAATAATAGTTAATTTATAATGTGCCATTTGCATAGCATC